>CAUYLG010077476.1:0-25589 GCA_963573385.1 Cacajao melanocephalus
CCTCCATGCCCAGCTAATTTAAAAAGTTTTCTGTAGAGACGGGGTCTCACTACATTACCCAGGCTGGTCTTGAACTCCGGAGCTCAAGCAGTCCTCACTCCTAAGCCTCCCAAAGTGCTGGGATCACAGGCATGAGCCACCGTGCCTGGTTCTCAACCTCTCTTTAAGAAAACCTGGCACGGTGGCTCATGCCTATAATCCCAGCACTTTGGGAGGTCAAAGTGGGTGGATCACTTAGGTCAGGAGTTGGAGACCAGCCTGGCCAACATGGTGAAACCACATCTCTACTAAAAAATTACAAAAATTGGCTGGGCGCAGTGGCTAATGCCTATAATCCTAGCACTTCGAGAGGCCCAGGCAGGTAGATCACATGAGGTCAGGAGTTCGAGACCAGCCTAGTCAACATGGTGAAACCCTGTCTCTACTAAAAACATAAAAATTAGCTGAGTGTGGTGGTAGGTGCCTATAGTCCCAGCTGCTTGGGAGGCTGAGGCAAGAGAATCTCTTGAACTCGGGAGGAGGAGGTTGCAGTGAACCAAAATCATGCCACTGCACTCCAGCCTAGGCAAGAAAGCAAGACTCTGTCTCAAAAAAACAAAACCAAAGACACAAAAATTAGCTGGGCATGATAGCACACACCTGTAGTCCCAGCTACTCAGGAGGCTGAGGCAGGAGAATAGCTTGAACCCAGAAGGCAGAGGCTGCAGGGAGCTGAGATTGTGCCACTGCACTCCAACCTGGGCGACAGAGTGAGACTTCATCTCAAGAAAATAGTGATGCTTTTCACTGAACTGCAGGCTGAGTCCTGCAGACCCCAGGACTGCTGGTGAGCAGTGGAGCAAGTAGTCTAGATCGGCCTGGCCCAGTATCTGTCCTTGCCCAGACGGTGCAAGGTTGTCCCAACTTTGTTTACTAAATCCATACAGTGATCCTTGGACTCCTGGAGTTCAGAGTCCAGAAGGAATGGGACATGAAAAGAGAGAGCCCATGGAGAAGAGGCCAAGCGGGATGCACAGGAACTCCAGACTTTTCCACCTGGATTCCACTTACCCTTCTGGCAATAGCAACCTTCTTATCCACTGCTGCACCCCAGGAAGCACCGTTCACATTGTATGTCTTGTGAATGGCGTCCTCTGACATGCATGCTCATGGGGGTACCATTTACATGACTTTCCCATGTAAATGGGATCTCCTGGAGTTGTACAGTATCCCCACAAGGAACACTCCTACCCTACTCTCGGTCCTATTGGTGGTGTTCAGGTAAGGCTGACCTCACCCCCACTTCAGGCTTAGGCTCCTGCTCCAGACATAGCCAATAGGAGTGCCTGATTGGCCAGGTTCCGTGACTCATGCAGGTAATTCCAGCACTCCAGGAGGCCGAGGTGGGCAGATCACTTGAGGTCAGGAGTTCGAGACCAGCCTGGCCAAAATGGTGAAACCACATCTCTACCAAAATACAAAAATTAGCCAGCCATGGTGACGTGGACCTGTAATCCCAGCTACTCAGGAGGCTGAGGCAGGAGAATCGCTTGAACCCAGAAGGCAGAGGTTGCATTGAGCCAAGATTGAGCCACTACACTCCAGCCTGCGTGACAAAGTGAGACTCTGTCTCAAAAAAAAAAAAAAAATAGTGCCTGACCCCCATGGCTCAGTGATTAATTCTGAAAGGGGCAAATAACCTACACACAGTGGGCCAGTTCAAACCAGTGAACATCAGACCCTGGCTTTTTGCTAGAGCTTGTTGTACTCTTTCCTGTAGAGTTATCAAGCTGCTAAGATCCAAGCCTTGAGTGGCTGGTAAGCATCTTTACCTCCATTGGAGAGTCTAAGCATGAAACCCACACAGGGGAAAACAGAGCCTGTGACAAAGACTAAGGCAGGGCACGATGGCTCATGCCTATAATCCCAGCACTTTGGGTGGCCTAAGCGGGAGGATCACTCATGGTCAGGAGTTTGAGACCAGCCTGACCAACATGGTGAAACCCCATCTCTACTACAAATACAAAAAAAAAAAAAAAAAAAAATAGGCATCGTGGCAGGCACCTGTAATCCCAGCTACTTGGAGGCTGAAGCAAGAGAATTGCTTGAATCCAGGAGGCAGAGGTTGCAGTAAGCTGAGATCACACCATTGCACTCCAGCCTGGGCAACAGAGGGAGACTCTGTCTCAAAAGAAAAAAAAAAAAAGAAAGACCAAGTCCTAAAGACGTTTGAACACCCCTGAAGCCACTGCTACCTGTGAAGTTTTTGATGATGTGAGCCAATAAATTCCTTTTTATGACATACGCTGTTTTGAAATAGATCTGTCACTTGCAACCAAAGCACCTAGATGGAGGCATTTTCTTTGCCTCTGAAGAGGCTTCCTCTTTCCTCTCCCAAACCCAAGTGAGAGCCTAGCCCTCCAGCCCTGGACTCTCCGGGAGATGTTGCCAAGTGCCCATCCAATGGGCCAGTGACCCTGTGTCACCCTCCTACCTAATGAGCAGTCCAACAAGCAGGCCACCCAGGAGTGGGCCCAGCCAGTAGATCCAGTGGAAGTCCCAGTGACCGGCCACCACCGCAGGTCCAAAAGCACGGGCAGGATTCATGCAGCCTCCAGACACAGTGCCCCTGCAAACGCCCAGGCAGCCCGGTCACCAGGATCCCAGCCAGGCCCCACCTTACCTCACATGCATGTCCCCAACCAGGCCTAGTCACACGCCACCCAGAAACTCTCTCTAAACTCCTACATCATGGGCTCCTGGGTAGATCCTAAAGAAGGTAGAGAGGATGCTAGCACTAGGAAGCGCCAGGCATGGCTCCCTGCCGGGCGTGCAGTCAGGGACTCCCCACAGACTCTTCCAGAATGCCCAGCAAAAATGCCTTTGTGGCAATGGCAGGAAGAGAAGCTGCTCTACATCTGCTCCAAACTCTACAAAGCAAAGTCAATCAGTTTCAATGCTTTTTGAGTCAAGCTGACCTAGATTCAAAACCCGGCCCACACACTATATATAAAATAATGAAAAGTGTATAATTGGACTGTTTGTGACCCAAAGACTAAATGCTTGAGAGGATGAACACCCCATTTACTTTGACGTGGTCATTACACGTTGCACACCTGTATCAAAACATTTCATGCAACCTCGGCCAGGCACGGTGGCTCACGCCGGTAATCCCAGCATTTTAGAAGGCCGAGGCAGGCAGATCACTTGAGGCCAGGAGTATGTGACCGGCCTGGCCAACATGGTGAACCCCTGTTTCTACTAAAGATACAAAAATTATCTGGGTGTTGTGCCACGTGCCTGTAATCCCAGCTACTGGGGAGGCTGAGGCAGGAGAATCACTTGTACCCAGGGGTTGGAGGTTGCAGTGAGCCGTGATCATGCCACTGCACTCCAGCCTGGGTGACACAGCAAGACTCTGTCTCGAAAAATAAAAATAAAATAACAAAGAGTATAAGTGGATTGTTTGTGACACAAAGAATAAATACTTGAGAAGATGAATACCCCATTACCCTGACATGATAATTATGCATTGCAAGCCTGTATCAAAATATCTCATGTAACCCAGAAACATATACACCTACTAGGGTCACCCATAAAAATTTAAAAACATATAAAGAAAGAAAGAAAACCCCAGCCCAGATGGTTCTAGTTGTGGGAACCTTCACTGAACCTCTCTGTGTTCAACTGAAGTGAAACTAACTATCCCATAGGTTGTTGCCAGGAGTGAATGAGAAAAAGCAAATGGAACCCACACCTTGAATATAATGTACAAAAAGCATTAACTAATCTAGCTGGCCCAGAGGAGGCCCTTGTTGCACCACAAGCTTAAGGCCCAGAATCTCCTACAAGGAGACTCTTCCCCAGGTCTCCCTCTCTTGTTCTGAGGCCCAATCTCTACCCCATTCCCTCAAGCTGGGGTCCTGTAGACCTTCCCCACTCTGTGTCCAGCTTCAGTCAAAAGGCTTGTAAGTGAATCAAAGGCCACTAGGGGGCAGCAAAGCATGGCCGCCGCTTTACACACATTCCCCAGCCTGCCCCAGGCTCTACCTCCCAAAGTTGAGGGAGAGCTGACCCCGAGGAAAGGTTAGACTTGGTCCTGTGTCCAAAACAAAGGAAACAGTCAGACATTAGGGAGAGACTCTCTGGCCCAAGCACTGTGGCTCATCCCTGTAATCTCAGCACTTTGAGAGGCCAACACGGGATCGGGGGAGGGGGAGAAGCTTGAGGCCAGAAGTTCAAGACCAGCCTGGGCAACATAGCATGACCCCCATCTCTACAAGAAGAATAAAAAGGAAAGGGCTCACTCATCTTCTTGTCCCAAATCTATCACTTAGTTTGCCATTGCCCGTTGACCTGAAATAAGTCACTTCTGTCCTCTCTGAGCCTCAGTTTCCTCACCTATATAACAAGAGACATTGCTGGGCACGGTAGCTCATGCCTGTAATCCCAGCACTTTGGGAGGCCAAGGCAGGCGGATCATGAGGTCAGGAGTTTGAGACCCAGCCTGGCCAACGTGGTGAAACCCTGTCTCTACTAAAAATACAAAAATTAGCCAAGTGTGGTGGCACACGCCTGTCGTCCCAGCTACTCAGGAGGCTGAGGCAGGAGAAGTCTGAACCCAGGAGGTGGAGGTTGTAGTGAGCCAAGATCACACCACTGCACTCCAAGCCTGGGCAACAGAGCGAGACTTCGTCTCAAAAAAAAAAAAAAAGAAAAGAAAAAGAAAAGAAAAGAAAAAAGAAATAAAACGGGAGCCATCACCCCAATCTTGTCTAGTTAGTCCCTTCCAAAGCTTCCTGGGAGACTCAAAATAAATTAGACAACAACTACAGCTGCTCTTTGTAAGCCTGAGGGCCTGAGGCTAAAACCTGGCTACCCACCAACCAAATGAACACAGTACACAGAAATGTTGTGTTTTCACTACCAAAATTGGAATTCATCACATGCAGATTCAAATTTCTGATTTCCCTTCAATGAAAGCAGAAGCATCACCCCAGACCCATGTTCCCACACAGCAATAATTGACAAGAGCTGAATTGGCTGGAGCGCCTGACACCGCAGCCCCCACCACTCCCTATTGTCTGCCTGATGCCAGCCTACCTCCCCATTTGCAGCACCTCCCTGGCCTCTAATAGCAACTGAATCTGTGGCCCTCAGGACTGAACTCCTCCAGAGCTGACCAGCGCAGATCTGGGCATGGTCACCCCACTGCCAAGGGACACTCACCCGGCCAGGATATCCACAGTGACGGCAAAGCCAATGGAGAACGGGGCCAGAGGGCCCTTTGTCTTCTCATTGATGGCACCCATGCATACAGCCAGGGCCAGCAGCGTCGTCAGGATGATCTCTGCCACCAATGCCCCTGCCACCTGGCCCTGCTCCTGTACCGTCACAAAGGCCGCCCCAGATGCATTCCAGAACCTCTCCTCCGGACTCACCGCCTGCACAGAGAAGCTGCTCAGCCTCACAGTGGAGCAGAGACAGCTGGAAACTGAGGGGAGACGGCCTAAAAACGCACACCCTCCCACCTTAAGGGCCAGTGAAGGGTTATGTCCAATTTCAGTTAGATATACCTGGATCCATATCCCAGCTCTTCCAGATTTACTATGTGACCCTGTGTGAGCTACTGAACCTCTCTGGGCCTCACTTTGCTCAGCTGAAAAATAAGAATAGGGCTTGGCATAGTGGCTCATACCAGCAACCCCAGCACTTTGGGGGGCCGAGGCGGTTGGATCACTTGAGCCCAGGAGTTCAAGACCAGCCTTGCCAACATGATGAAACCCCATCTCCACTAAAAATACAAAAATTAGCAGGGTATGGTGGCAGGCACCTGTAATCCCAGCTGCTCAGGAGGCTGAGGCATGAGAATCACTTGAACTCTGGAAGCCAAGGTTGCAATGAGGTGAGATTGCATCACTGCACTCCAGCCTGAGCAAGACAGTGAGACTCCACCAAAGAAAGGAAAGAAAGAAGAAAGAAAGAAAGAAAGGAAAGAAAGAAGAAAGAAAGAAAGAAAGAAAGAGAAAGAAGAAGGAAAAAAAGAAAGAGAAAGGAAAAGAAAGAAAAAAAGAAAGAAGGAAGGAAGAAAGAAAGAAAGAAAAAGAAAGAAAGAAAGAAAGAAAGAAAGAAAAAGAAAAAGAAAGAGAAAGAAGAAAGAAAGAAAGGGAAAGGGAAAGGAAACAAGGCAAGGCAAGGAGGGAGGGAGGGAGGAAGGAAGAGGGAGGGAGGGAGAGAGGGAGGGAGGGAGGGAAGGAAGGAAAATGGGATAACCTAGTCATGGCTCCAGGTTACAGGCCTAAATGTTATGTAACTTAGATGACCCTCTTTGAGAAAAAGAACATAAACTATCTTACTTTTTTTTTGAGACAGGGTCTTGCTCTGTCTCTGTCAGCCATGCTGGAGGGCACTGGCACGATCATAGCTCACTGCAGTCTCAACCTCCTGGGCTCAAGTGATCCTCCGACCTCAGCTTCTCATGTAGCTAAGACCACAGGCACTTGCCACCATGCCTACCGAATTTCTTTTTAATTTTTTGTAGAGATCGAGAGTCTCACTATGTTGCCCAGGCTGGTCTCAAACCCCTAGGCTCAAGTGATCCTCCTGCCTCCGCCTCCCAAAATGCTGGAATTACAAGCAACAGCCACCGCGCACAACTAAAAATACCTTAATCTTACAAACTTTGCAAACACATATGGTCAGGTGAACTCATCATTAGGTCCCCATAGGACCTTGGAAGGGGCATGTGCCAGAGAGTCCTGAAGCCTGAGCTCAATTATTTCTGCAGGCAATTGGCCTCAGGGCTATCGCAGTCCCCAAGGGGAAAGCCAGGGCAGTGAACAAGTTTCTGGACTCCGGACCCAATGAGGGCATGCTGCTTCCAAGCACGTCTGAACTTGAACAAGTTACCTGCTTCTCTGCGACTCTTTTTCTCATCTGTAAAATAGGGATGATACTGACAGCTCCTAGCTCACAGACAAGGCTGTTGGCATGCCTGGCACAAGGTAAGTGCTCTCTATGAACTGACTATGGTTCCTCGTAAAGTTGCTGAGAGATGAAATAAGAGAACATGTGTAAAGCGCTTGGCAGGAAGAATGCATTTAGGGAACCCTGCTGCCCCGAAACTGTCAGAACCACCTTTGGCAGGTTTTAAGTGGCAGGGCTTGAGCTAGAGTCTGGCCGCTGCTTTTCATAAAGAAGCAGAGCAGGAAGGTCCCAGGCGCATTCCACAGACAGGGTAACAGGCTGTGGCTCTCAAATCGAGGCATGGAGAGACCAGGGCGAGGGATGACAGCAAAGTGAGGCTTGAGAACAAAATGCGGTGGGTCAGCACTTATGGCTGAGCTCTCCCATCCACCGCCCCATACCCACATGCCAAGCAAGGCCCACATCTGGAAGGGCTGAATTGTCCCTGGCTGAACTGAGACTTAAGGGCAAAAGGAAAGAGACAGAGAGAGAGAGAGAGAGAGATGGAGGGAAGGAGGAAAGGAGAGACAGAGAGAACGAGAGAAGGAAAAGAGAGAAAGAGAGAGAGAAAGAAAGGCAGGGGAAGGGAAGAGAGGAGAGGGGGGAAGAGGAAGGGAAGGGAAGAGAAGGGAGGGGAGGGGAGGGAAGGGAAGGGAAGGAAGGGAAGGGAAAGGAAAGGGCAAAACAAAGCAAGGGATGGAGGGAGAAAGTCTATCCATGGATTTATGCATAGGGCTATGACAACTCTGTGGCTGGCCAAGCGCGGTGGCTCATGCCTGTAATCCCAGCACTTCGGAAGGCCAAGGTAGGACTCACTTGAGGCCAGGAGTTGGAGACCAATCTGGTCAACATAGTGATAGCCTACCGCTACAAAAAAATTTTAAAAGTAAGCTGGATGTGGTGACACACATCTACAGTCCCAGCTACTTGGGAGGCTGAGGCAGGAGGATCACTCGAGCCCAGTAGGTCAAACCTGCAGTGAGCTGTAATTGCACTACCTTACTCCAGCCTGGACAACAGAGTGAGACCCCATCTCTAAAATAAAAAAGAGATACCGGGAGCAGTGGCTCATGCCTGCAATCCCAGCACTTTGGGAGGCCGAGGCGGGTGGATCACTTGAGCTCAGGAGTTCGAGACCAGCCTGACCAACATGGTGAAACCCCATCTCAACTAAAAATACAAAAGTTAGCCGGGCATGGTGGCAGGTGCCTGTAATCCCAGTTACTTGGGAGGCTGAAGCAGGAACATTGCTTGAGCCTGAGAGGCAGAGGCTGCAGTGAGCCGAGATCGCACCACTGCACTCCAGCCTGGGTGACAGAGCGAGACTCCATCTCAAAAAAACAAATAAATAAAAAATAAAATAAAATGCAATAAGAAAGAAGGAGAGAAGAAAAGCGTCCACCGATTCCACTGGCAGAAACAAGCAAAGGATTGGGCATTTCCCCACTCCCCACTGTCCCCACACACATACACATGCACCTCCAGCAGCCCCATTAAAGAGGAAGCCGCTAGCCCAGCCCCTGGGGGTCACCCACCTTGGCCAAGGCAGCCCCGAGCAGCCCCCCGAGGAGCTGTGATACCCAGTATGGGAGGAGCATCACCAGGTTGAGGCCTCCGATCAGCATGGCTGCCAGGGACACCGCAGGGTTGAAGTGTCCACCACTGTAACCCACAGAGCAGAGGAAGTCATGAGCCCAGGGCTGACAACATGATTGGCGCTTGAGACAACGTGTCCCAGCCAGACCACCAGGCTGGCCTCGCAGGGTGAGTCAGTCTAGGGCCCAGCTCAAATACAAAGAGGCACCAGATTGCGTCCATTTTCCCTGAGAGGCCAGGTGGAGGGTAAGAGATAAAAGGCAGGCTCTAAGCCCTAAGCCCAGGCCCCAGGATGGCCCTGGAGGAGGAGCATGTAGGGAGACCATCCCTTAACTCCTCCCCGGCTCCCTCTGAGCCTCCCTCCAGCCCTCTAGAGATGTGGCCACAGTTCAGACTGAGACACCAAGGCTCCAAGTTAGTAGCCCAAGAGCTGTATCCAGGCCTCCCCTTATGATTTGTTTGTTTTTATGAGACAGAGTCTTGCTCTGTCACCCAGAATGGAGTGCAGGGGCATGATCTCAGCTCACTGCAACCTCCACCTTTTGAGTTCAAGCAATTCTCCTGGCTCAGCCTCCCAAGTAGCTGGGGACCACAGGCACATGCTACCGTGCCCGGTTTATTTTTGTATTTTTAGCAGAGACGAGTTTTCGCCATGTTGGTTAGTCTGGTCTCGAACACTTAACCTCAAGTGATCCACCCACCTCAGCTTCCGAAAGTGCTGAGGTGACAGACATGAGCCACCACGCCTGGCCCAGGCCTCCCCTCATGAGTAGCTAGGCCCTGAACCAGAGCTTCTGATTGATCAGTTGAACCGCTCAGCCAGTGAAAACCCTACTTGTGGTCTGAAAGTGTGATGGGTGTAAAATGCAGATTCAGAGTTCAGGCTAGAAATGGCATTGAGAACCCTGGCCCGGGTTCAAGGCCCAACTCTGCCACTGTAGAGCTGTGTGACCTTGGCCAAGTTACATAACCTCTCTGTACCTCAAGGATCTCTGCCTGATAAAGCTATTGCAAAGATGTAAAGAATTAGTATGTGTACAGCCCATAGTACTATCTATGTAGTTAGCACTCAATAAACATCAGCTATTATTATTGCTCACATTTTTACCCCTGCACACAGAGCTTCAACAACTTGCTGTGGTCACCCAGCTAAGAAGTGATAAAGGTTCCATTCAATCTCAGATGCGTCCAAAGGGAAGATCATGTACTTTTTGTTTCACTCGAAACCTCCCTTGGATGTCTAAAGAGATGTGGTTTTTTGTTTGCTTTTTGTTTTGTTTTGTTTTGTTTTGTTTGAGACGGAGTCTTACTCTGTCACCCAGGCTGCAGTGCAGTGACTTGATCTCGGCTCACTGCAACCTCCCCCTTCCAGTTCAAGTGATTCCCCTGCCTCAGCCTCCCAAGGAGCTGGGACTACAGGTGCCTGCCACCACAACCGGCTAATTTTTGTATGTTTAGTAGAAACAGGGCTCCACCCTGTTGGCGAGGCTGGTCTCAAACTCCTGGCCTCAGGTGATTCACCCGCCTCAGCCTCCCAGAGTGCTGGGATTACAGGTGTGAGTCACTGCACTGGCCTAAAGAGATGTTAAAGCTCTTTTCCATTCTGGTTTTCTGAGAAACAGTATTTCCGTTTCCTCATTCGGATCTATTTTTTGAGTGAGATTTAATACAGACCAACCATGTCCCAGATCACCCTGCCAGGCGCCCCATTCAAGATCTTCGTCTTGATGGCTGGCTCTCCTGGGAACTAGCAGACATGTCCACAGATCTCCTCATGGAGCCTCTACGCAGATGAGAGCTAAGCCAGAGAGCCTGTCCCTTTTCCTACCCTTCCTTCCCGATCACCTCTTGACAAGCCAGGACCACTGCAGATCCCTGTATACCCAGGTGGGAAAATCTGGCTCAGGTCTTCTGCACATTTCTGCTTTCCCTAAAACCCCCTTCTAGTGGTAACAATCGCATGGCAACCAATACCTATTGAGTGTTTGGTGTGCGCCAGGTACTTTACTTCATTTAATTCTCATGCCTCCCCCATGAGACACCTGAATTTGAGCGATATAGCCAGCTTGTTCTTGACTCCTGCTCTGCCACTTTCTGGCCCTCTAAACTTGGACAGATTACACAGCCTTTGTCTTTTGCAGCTGTAAAATGGGGCTAATAACAGGACCTACCCCACAAGGCTTTTATGAGGATTAAATGACTAATACCTATAAAGTAATTAGACTAGTGCCTGGTACATGGTTAGCAATACAGATGTGTTGGTTTGAAAAAAAAATCATTTAAAAGTATGCTACTGGCTGGGCACGGTGGCTCACGCCTGTAATCCCAGCACTTTGGGATGCCAGGGAAGGAGGATCACGAGGTCAAGAGATCGAGCCCATCCTGGCCAGCATGGTGAAACCCCATCTCTACTAAAATTACAAAAATTAGCTGGTCATGGTAGCGTGTGCCCATAGTCCCAGCTACTCAGGGGGCTGAGGCAGGAGAATCACTTGAACCAGGGAGGCAGAGGTTGCAGTGAGCTGAGATTGTGCCATTGCACTCCAGCCTCGGTGACAGAGAGACTCCATCTCAAATAAATAAATAAATAAATAAATAAGCAAGCTACTCTTCCTATTTTATAGATGGGGAATTTGGGTTTTAGAGTGACTTGCCAGCCAGGCATGGTGGCTCACACCTGTAATCCCAGCACTTTGGGAAGCCAAGGCAGGAGGATTGTTTGAGACCAGGAGTTCAAGACTAGCTTGGGCACAGTGAGACCCCATCTCTACAACAAAATTTAAAAATTAGCTGGGTACGGTGGCGCATGCCTGTGATCCAGCTACTCAAAAAGAGAGTGACTTGCCCAAAGCCACGAGCTCACAGGCTGCGGGGTCTGGAGTTGACCCCAGACAGTCTGACTCCCAACCCCATAGTTATCCACAGTGCTCCTTCAAATCCTGAATAGGTATGCACCCAGGGGCCCTTGACAACTGCTTTGCTTTCCACCCCCCAGTGCCCCAAGTCAGCACCAGGCTGAATGCTCGGAGCCAGTCTCACCTGATATTCCCCAGCGTGGCAATCATAAGCCCCAAAGCCAGCCCGTGGGCCAGGGCGGGCTGCAGCACCCCAGTGTCCGTCCCGTTCTCGATGACTGACAGGCACCCAATGAAGATGAAGAGGGCAGAGCCCAGCAGTTCAACCAGGCAGGGCTGCACCAAGCGTTCGTACCAGGACGCTTGCCATCTGCCTCCCACACTCGGCTCCCTGGCCTTGCCATTGCCAAATTCAAGCTCGCACATGGCTCTCTGCCGTAGAGAAAAAGGGACAGAGGACATGGGTGGAGGTGAGCCCAGATATAGAAGGGCCCGGCCCCCAACCTTGAATTAATTCATAGCCCCCCTTGCTCTGCCAGCCTGGAGAGGAAGATGCCGGCAGAAGGCTCACCTCTCCAGACATCAGGATCAGACTGCACAAGCCTCGGGCTCTTGCCTGAGCTGCTGGGAAACCCGCACCTGCCGTCTGGGACACTCTTATCTCCTAGGGACAGGACCTGCTGATCACACTACAGGATCTGCCCCTTTTAAAGGGCTGCAGAGGCTCAATGCACGTGCAGAGAAAGCAATAAAGCCCAGGAAGGAGGCGGCTCCGAGGCCCAGAAGAGGAAACTTTTTTTAAATCTCAAAGGGCAGAGTGAGGGAGTCAGAGATTGCTAAACTTTCTGCGAATGAGGGAAAAACACCCCCGCTTGGCTGTATCATCTGGGAGCACACTCTAGGCCATAGAAAGTGGGAGATGCGTCCAGCACGCCAGCTCCCCACAGTCCAAAGCAGACCAGAGCACGTAAGTGAGCCCCATCAGGTTGGAACCTCACATGTTAAGAAACAGCAAACTCAGCCAGGCTCGGTGGCTCACACCTGCAATCCCAGAACTTTGGGAGTCTAAGCTGGGTGGATCACTTGAGGTCAGGAATTCTAAACCAGCCTGGCCAACATGGTGAAACCCTGTCTCTTCCAAAAATACAAAAAAATTAGCCAGGTGTGGTGGCGCAGGCCTGTAATCCCAGATACTTGGAGGGCCAAGGCAGGAGAATCACTTGCACCCAGGAGGCAGAGGTTGCAGTGGGCCGAGATTGTGCAACTGCACTCCAGCCTGGGCAACAGAGCAAGACTCTGCCAAAAGAAAGAAAGAAAGAGAGAAAGGGAGGGAGGAAGGGAGGGAGGGAGGGAGGGAGGGAAGGAAGGAAGGAAGGAAGGAAGGAAGGAAGGAAGGAAGGAAGGAAGGAAGGAAGATCAGCTTAGATGACTGATTATTATCTTCATTAAAGACAGTTGGCAGCAAAAAAGAATTTTAACTTATCTGACTGGGGAAAGAAGTTATTAGGCTTACTTTATTTCTCAAGTCACTTTGTTGCTCACAAAGCCTCATGAAGATAAGTATGAATAAGCTCACTTATTTATTTTATTATTATTTTTAAATATTTTATTTTTTATTTAAATAATTAGAGATGGGGTTTCACCATATTGGTCAGGCTGGACTCGAACTCCCGACCTCAGGTGATCCACCCGCCTCGGCCTCCCAAAGTGCTGGGATTACAGGTGTGAGCCACTGTGCCCAGCCCATTTATTTATTTTTGAATGTTAGTATAGCACATGGTACAAAATTCAGAAGGCACAAAAGAGTATCCAGGGAAAAGTGAGTTTCTTTCTTCTGACCTGTAGCCCTCTACTTCCCCACCCTATAGATAACCATTGTTTCTATTTTTTTTCTGTATTTAAAAAAATATGTTATTTGTATATATGAATGTAAATGTATGTGTGTATTTTTTTTTTTAAATAGCAGTGGTAGTTTATTACACTCACTATTCTGAACTTTGTATTTTTTTCATTTAATAATGTGTACTGGGGTTAAGATTGTTTATATTTTTGTTTTTTTTTTAAGTTTTTTTATATTTTAAGTTTTTTAAGTTTATATTTTTGAAGTATAGTTGTTGGATAACAGTTTATATGCATTTTAGATTTTGGTAGAGATTGCTAAGTCTCCATATTTATTTTTTTGTTTTTTTTTTTGAGTGACAGGTTCTCGCTTTGTCACCCAGGCTGGAGTACAGTGGTGTGAACAGAGCTCACTGCACCCTCAACCTCCTGAGCTCAAGGGGTCCTCCTGCCTCAGTTTCCCTAGTAGCTGGGACTAGAGGAGTGCACCGCCATGCCCAGCTGCTAATTATTCTTTGTAGAGACGAAGTCTCACTGTGTTGCCCAGGCTGGCTTTGAAATCTTGGGCTTAAGCAGTCCTCCCACCTCAGCCTCCCAGAGTGCTGGGATTATAGTTTTGAGCCACTGTGCTTGGCCAGTCTCTTCATGTTTTTAAGTTATTTCTTTTCTTTTAAATGGCATACTCTAAAAATATTTGTCTAGAACACATATTTTTAAAAATATATAAAATAGGCTGGGCACGGTGGCTCACGCCTATAATCGCAGCACTTTGGGAGGCTGAGGCAGGTGGATCACGAGGTCAAGAGATCGAGACCATCCTGGTCAACATGGTGAAACCCTGTCTCTACTAAAAATACAAAAATTAGCTGGGCATGGTGGTGCACGCCTGTAGTCCCAGCTACTCAGGAGGCTGAGGCAGGAGAATTGCTTGAACCCAGGAGGTGGAGGTTGTGGTGAGCCGAGATCTCACCATTGCACTCCAGCCTGAGTAACAAGAGCGAAACTCCGTCTTAAAAAAAATATATATATATACCTGTTGTCTCTGTGTTGTCATCTGATTTACCTAATCCGTCTAGTTCTCACCATTCTGCCTCAACCACTCTAAGAAACTGAAAGAAAAACCAAGGCTTGGCCGGGTGCAGTGGCTCACGCCTGTAATCCAAGCACTTTGGAGGCCAAGGCAGGTGGATCACCTGAGGTCGGGAGTTCAAGACCAGCCTAACCAACATGGTGAAACCCCGTCTTTATTTTAAAAAAAGAAAAACCGAGGCTTATGGAATCTTGGATAGACTTGAGACTTGCTTTCTGCCTGTGTAGGAATCCCTTATTCATTAAAAAAAAATTTTTTTTGAGACAGAGGTTTGCTCTTGTTGCCCAGGCTGGAGTGCAGTGGTGCAATCTTGGCTCACTGAAACTTCCACCTCCCAGGTTCAAGCGATTCTCCTGCCTCAGCCCCGCAAGTAGCTGGGATTACAGGTGTGCACCACCATGACTGGCTAATTTTTTTAAGTAGAGACGAGGTTTCACCGTGTTTGTCAGGCTGATCTTGAATTCCTGACCTCAAGTGATCCACTTGCCTCAGCCTCCCAAAGTGCTGGGATTATAGGCGTGAGTCACTGCGCCTGGCCTATTCATTTTTCTTGATATGAGAGCAGCAGATCATGGTGGCGAGAGCATGACCTCTGCTGTCAGCCTAACCAGTTTCTACATTACAGGGGTGCTACCTTAGGTAAGCTGTTGATCTTGCTGAACTTCAACTTCTTCATTTGTGAAATAGGGTAAACCTACCACTTAGGATTATTGTGAGGATTCAGTGAGAGTACCTGGTGGTGAACATCAGGCAAGCAGGAGCCATCATCATTATTCAGCCTATGCTTACACACATCCGTTGATGGGTGCTCACTGAGAATCTGTTGTTGAACACTTATAATGTTAGAAAGTTCTGCCTCTTATTGAATTAAAGTCTGTAGATTGCATGGTATGTGGGTGAGTGCAAGGATTCTGGAGTTAGACTGCTTGGATTAGTCCTGGTTCCATTACTTGTTAGCCAGAGAAGTTTTGGTGAATTACTTAACTTTTCAGTTAAGCTTCAGCTTTTTCATCTGTAAAATGAGGATAATAGTATAGTGCCTATCTTGTAGGTCAAAATTAAATAACAATGCATTTGGCACAAAGTCTGGAATATAGAAAACATTCAATAGTATTATAATATCACAGCCCTTACCATTATTATTATTATTATTATTATTTTTTGAGATGGAGTCTCTCTCTGTCACCCAGGCTGGAGTGGTGATCTCGGCTCACTGCAACCTCTGCCTCCTGGGTTCAAGCAATTCTTCTGTCTCAGCCTCCCGAGTAGTTGGGACTACAGGCATGTGCCACCATGCCTGGCTAATTTTTGTATTTTTAGTAGAGATGGGGGTCTCACCATATTGGTTAGGCTGGTCTCGAACTCCTGACCTCATGATCCACCCACCTTGGCCTCCCAAAGTGCTGGGATTACAGGTGTGAGCCACTGCACCCGGCCACCATTATTATTATTATTATTATTATTATTATTGCTATTCATTAATCCTAGCTACGTATTTTAGAACAATATATAATGAGTGACCTCTTGTTTCACTTGACAGCTTTGGTGTTTGAAGATGTCTCTGTTAATTTGCTTGTTGAAAAACTAGTTGTATACAATATACTCTGTGGTAGGCAACTGTTAAGCACTTTATTTGAGACAAGATCTTGCTCTATTGCCTAGGCTGGAGTGCAGTGGCACAATCATGGCTCGCTGCATTCTTGAATTTCTGGGCTTAAGTGATCCTCCTACCTCAATCTCCCAAGTAGTTGGGACTGCAGGCATGTGCACTATGCCCAGCTAGTTTTTTAAGTTTTTGTAGAGATGAGGTCTCACTATGTTGTCCAGGCTGGTCTTGAATTTCTGAGCTCAAGTGAGCCTACTGCCTCAGCCTCCCAAAGCATTGGGATTATGGGAGTGAGCTACCATGCCCAGCCGCGTTAAGCACTTTAGATGCAGAGAAGAATGCTATCTCAGGGCTCTACACACTCTTGGTAACTCCATCCCTCTCCTGGCTTCACTTGTCTATCAGCTGGAGAAGGGACAGGACCTCAGAGCTCTGCATGTTCATGGAAGACACCCTTCCCCCAACTTACAGCTTTATTTTTTTTGTGAGCTCAAGTTTATTTCAAATAATACAATGTTTGTTTGAACACGTTTCTATCTTCCCTTATAATACAATATTATACAAATTAATATTAATAGAAATATTTGTTAGACACTTGCCCAAGGCTGAGATTCAGTAGGAGCACCATCCTGGCAGGACTGGTTATTTATGACCAACATCCATGCCAGTGCCTGATGTGAAGATGCACATGCCATGTCTGACGTGGAATGATTTGACTACCCTCCCTAAATGTTTCCTAAGTATAGTACAACTTCCTTTTCTTTCTTCTGTGACTGAGTGAGATCAACATGTTTTTTAATTTTTGAGACAGGGTTTTACTCCCATCACCCAGGCTGGAGTCAGTGGCACAATCTTGACTCACTGCAGCCTCTGCCTCCTGGGTTCAAGCAATTCTCCTGCCTCATCCTTTCAAGTAGCTGGGACTGCCATACCCAGTTAATTTTTTAAAAATTTTTGTAGAGATGGGGTTTTGTCATGTTTCCCAGGCTGGTCTTGAACTCCTGGGCTCAAGTGATCTGCAGGCCTTGGCCTCCCAAAATGAACATTTTCCACAGTTGACACTACTGAAGCAATATTAGAAATATATTAGAACCAAGATATTCAAATATATTGCCATTGATTTATAGTCCCCTTGCAATTATATAGCTCTGCTGTTTCTATGCATTAGGGGCTCAGGAGTTCAGCGTTCCTAAGTATACCTTGCAACCATCTTCCCAAGAGTTCTGGCCACTCCTCAGGATACTGAGAAGGAGTAAGGAAATAATCTATAGACATTTTCTCCTTTTTGGGTTGGGGAAACTCCCACAGCTTTCTTTTTTTTTTTGAGATGGAGTCTCTGTCACCCAGGCTGGAGTGCAATGGCATGATCTCAGCTCACTACAACCTCTACTTCCTGGGTTCAAGCTATTCTCCTGCCTCAGCCTCCTGAGTAGCTGGAATTTTAGGCGCCCACCACTATGCCCGGCTAATTTTTGTATTTTTAGTAGAGATGGGGTTTCACCATGTTGGTCAGGCTGGTCTCAAACTCCTGACCTCAGGTGATCCACCCACCTTAGCCTCCCAAAGTGCTGGGATTACAGGTGTGAGCCACCATGCCTAGCCAATTTTCTTTTTCTTTTCTTTTTTTTTTTTTGAGACAGAGTCTCACTTTGTCATTCAGGCTGGAGTATAGTGGCATGATCTTGGCTTTCTGCAACCTCTGCCTCCCAGGTTCAAGCAGTTCTCCCACCTCAGCCTCCTGAGTAGCTGGGACTACAGGAGCGCTGCCACCACACCCAGCTAATTTTTTTTTGTATTTTTTTTTAGTAGAGATGGAGTTTCGCCATATTGGTCAGGCTGGTCTCGAACTCTGCCCACCTCGGCCTCCCAAAGTGCTGGGATTAGAGATGTGAGCCACTGTGCCCAGCCTCCTGTTGTAATTTTCTAATAACTTTTTAAATTTTTTTTTGAGACAAAGTTTTACTGTATCTCAAGTACAGTGGCACAATCTCGACTTACTTCAGCCTCCACCTCCTGGGCTCAAGTGTTCCTTCCATTTCAGCCACCATGCCCAACTAATTAAAAACTTTTTTGTACAGATGGGGGTCTCACTTTGTTGCCCAGACTGTAATAACTTTCCTATTAGAGTATAACAGAAGTGACCAAATCATAAGTGCACTGTTTAAAGAATTATCTCATAGTTAGCCTGGGCAACATAGCGAGATGCTGTCCCTCCAAAAATACAAAAATCAGTCAGGAGTGGTGGTTTGCATCTGTGCCTCCAGCTACACAGGAGGCTGAGGTGTGAGGATTGCTTGATCCCAGGGAGTTTGAGGCTGCAGTGACCTATGATCATACCACTGTACTCCAGTCTGGGCAAATGAGCAAGATTTGTCTCTAAAAATTAAAAAAAAATTATAGTTATTTGTATGTTGGTTTTGGCTTTTTGACCCGCCATGAATATTCCCAAATATGCTATTTCCCTACTCATTATTTCACGATTGTCTACCAAGTTAAAATGAGGAACTTTGTCAGGTACTCTGCAAAGGAATGATGGGCAGAGGGAGTATTTCACAAACCTCCTAGGCCAGGGGCCTAAAACAACTCTGGCCTAAGGAAGGGAAGCCCGTAAGGAGCTTTAATACTTTACCCTTTAACATTCTGGGTAGGTGCTGGTGGATGTGCCCTGTACCACAGACCGCCACTCCCTTCATGAGGAGGAGAACAACATCTTTAAGCGGTCAAGGAAGAAGGAGCGACAGATGTTGCCTCTGCTGCAAGTGCAGCTTCTTGCGTGAGTGACAGATTTTTAAGAGCTCAGGACTTTGTGCCAGGGTGCTGTGGGAGTCTGGTCACCTGGGAGACTCGGGGACTGGAAGCTTTTGCCAAGACCATCACCCACACAGGAGTCTTAGGGCTGGAGATCTGTCTAGAGGAGACAGAAATCATGGGATTATCTCTGGAACATAAAAGCCCTATCTGAATTAGCTGGGTGTGGTGATGCACACCTGTTGTCCCAGCTACTCAGGGAGCTGAGGGAGGAGAATCGCCTGAACCTAGGAGGTGGAGGCTGCAGTGAGCCAAGATCATGCCACTGTACTCCAGCCTGGGTAACAGAGCAAGATTCTGTCCCAAAAAAAAAAGAAAAAAAATCCTATCTGGTAGGACATGCATACTAGAGTGGGCTGTACAGATTCATTATGCTATTTCATCCTCAGTTCCAGTGAGTAGCACATGTTTGAAAAATAGCTACTGGGATAAAACTCAATCCATAGCCAGCATAGCAATTTGGTCCATAAACAGAGTCAGGCAGAGCTCAGGGGGTCATTGTAAGAAGACTTCCTAGTGAAGAACTCATGGAGTAAGGTTGGGTTGCTTTCTGCCTTAAGAATGACTTTTTCAGGCAGTGTCATTGTGGAAGGGACTTGAGAGGCTATCTAACCCAGTGACCCGTCCCATAGTAGCCCTCCCTTATCCATGTTTCCAGCTCCTTATGTTGCTCTTCTACTTCTGGGAAGCCCACTAGTCATGCTTCTGTCTCTTTCTGGTTTCAGGGCTGGACTCCTTGCCACCAAACCAGGAGGCCACGTTGTTTATTCCACCTGCTCACTCTCACACTTACAGAACGAGTATGTGGTGCAAGGTGCCATTGAGCTCCTGGCCAATCAATACAGCATCCAGGTGCAGGTGGAAGATCTGACTCACTTCCGAAGGCTTTTCATGGATACATTTTCTTTCTTCTCATCCTGCCAGGTTGGGGAGCTGGTAATACCAAACCTCATGGCCAATTTTGGCCCTATGTATTTCTGCAAAATGCGTAGGCTGACATAGCATCACTCAATCCCTGAAGCAAGAAGACAAAGGTATACTCTGTTGGAGGCACCAGAAACAGACCAGTGGTAGAGATGGACTGTGAGTCCTGTCTCCATCCTATTTGTGTCTTTCTGCAGTTTTCGGCAATAAGAAGTAGAAGATTTTCTGTCCTGCTGTCCAATTGTGGAGCATCAGCAGGTTTCTAACTCACTCATTACCCCCCACCTCATTGCAAGCTTGTACTAAAGTTCACTGCCCACTTAGGGGCTTAGAAGGAGGAGCCAGTGAGCAGGCTCACACTTTAAGTTGTAAACATGGGAAGAAGCATTTGGCCAATAAAGTTGTTGAAGCTCCATAGACCTGGGGCTGCAGTTGGGGAACTTCATGTCAGTTTAAGTGCCATTAGTTCCATTTTTTCTTTTTTTTTTTTTTGAGATAGAGTCTCACTCTTGTTGCCCAGGGTGGAGTGCAATGGCATGATCTCAGCTTACCGCAACCTCCGCCTCCTGGGTTCAAGCAGTTCTCCTGCCTCAGCCTCCCGAGTAGCGAGGATTACAGGCATGTGCCACCTCGCCTGGCTAATTTTGTATTTTTAGTAGAGACAGGGTTTCTCTATGTTGGTCAGGCTGGTCTTGAACTCCTGACCTCAGGTGATCCGCCCGCCTTGGCCTCCCAAAGTGCTGGGATTACAGGTGTGAGTAATAGCCAGTTACTGAGCCCCTGTCACCCTTGAAGTGAGTTCCACCTGATCAGTCTTGAGCAGCCAACAGGCCCAAATAAACCTACCTAGTTTCTCCTTATGGCCCATGATCTAATTTAAGGAACAAGTAAATAATCTGCTTACTACTCACATTGGAAAAGCCCTCCTGAGCTGAATAATTCTGGCCATTCCTGCTGTCAACAATACTGCTGCCCAAATGTGGCTTGGAAGGCTGCTTCTGCCACAAAACCGTTATACTCTTGTGCGTGCCTTGTTCTTTATTCATTCATCTAGCGAGTATTCTCAGACCTTGTGTATGACAGGTGGCTAGAGAGCTCTTGGAGATGTAGCAGTTGGGATTGTGGGAAATTACCGGGCTTCCTCATCCTCGGGAATGGTAACTCTCCTTTTTCTTTCTGAACACCTAGGAATCTCCTGATATTTTGTTTTATATTCCAGATTTTTTGTTGTTTCTAATCTGCAGCTGAGCTCTGGTACCTGTTCTTTGGCCCACCCCTACATCCCTAACTCTTCTCTCGGCACCACAGGGCTTCACTGCACACACTATGTTCGGGGTGAGATTATATTATTTACTGACTGCATACTTGATATGTTATTTTTGTAACTTTAGCCAAAAGAAAGTAACCTTTAAGTGGCAGGGATATAAAAAATTGCCCAGGATCACTTGCAGATATTTTCTTTTTAAACTTTTTTTTTTTTTTTCCTGGAAAACTGGTCCTTGTACAGAAAAGGGTATGTAACTATATTGTATGTAAAAAATAACTCCATAGAAAATAACTCGGTAACTTCCATACCTGAAGGCTTCTTGGCTCTTTTCACTTTGCTTATTTCTCCTCTTCCTGACACTCTTTTTGTCCTTTCTGCCTTTCCTGCTCATCCTTATTTGGGTATTAGAGGTGTCAGTTGAGGAGGGACTTCAGCTGAGGTTAAGCCTTCTTTTGGGATTTGCATTGTAATTGAGGGCCCTGGATTCTCTCTCAGACTCAAAATCAGATGAAGCTAGGAAGATGGAGCTTCAGGGAGGATGGCTGGTTTTCTGAGTAGGACCCTCAGCATGCTGTTCACTCTGTATAGTACTTAGTATTTGTTGAGGCTAAGAGGCCTCAGGTGCCTGGGCTTCTGCCCTTAGACTCCTCAATATCCAGCCTGGTGCTAATTGAATGCTAAGCAGTGGTAATTCAAGATGGGAGCGTCGCCTTCCTCTAGAGTCATAATCTAATTGGGACAGAGAGATGCAGAGAACTACTTTGGAAAACAGTTTATCTGCTATAATTGAACATTCAGTTACCCTATAACCCAGGTAATCCAATACTGGGAATAAATCCTAGAGAAACTCATACATGTACACCAGGAGACATGTACAAGAATATCCACAGCAGCCCTATTCACAAAAGCAAAAGCCTAGAAATAACCCAGATACCCATGAGCAAGAGACTGGACAAGTAAATTAGAATATTCACATAATAGAATATTATTCAATTGTCAAAACAAATGAACTATAATGATACCTAACCATATGGATGACTGAGCAATAAAATAATTGAGTGAAAAAAGTTTAATCTTAGAAGAGTAAATGTGGCATGATGCCCTCTCTGGATGAAAGGTTTTTTCTGTGGAGTTATTCTTTGCATACAATATAGTTCATAAATTTTACTTTATTTTTCAAGTTCATAAATTTTAAATGTATTTAATAAATTTTGATAATTGCATATAATAGTATAGTCACTGTCACCATGAAGATGTAGAAAATAGGCTAGGCACAGTGGCTCCTGCCTGTAATCCCAGCACTTTGGGAAGTCGAGGTGGGAGGATCACTTGAGCCCAGGAGTTCTAGATCAGTCTGGACAATATAGCAAGACCTGGTCTCTACAAAAAAAAAAAAAAAAAAAAAAAATTAGCTGGGTGTGCTGGCATGTGCCTGTGGTCCCAGCTACTCTGGAGGCTGAGGCAGGAGGATCACTTGAGCCCAGGAGTTTGAGGCTACAATGAGCTATGATTTGCCACTGTGCTCCAGCCTGGGCAACAGAGTGAGACTCCGTCTCAAAAAAAAAAAAAAAAAAAGGCATTGGGATTTATAATGTGCTGTTTAAAGTCTGAAGCTCGGCCAGTTGCAGTGGCTCACACCTGTAATCCCAGCACTTTGAGAGGCTGAGGCAGGTGGATCACCTGAGTCCAGGAGTTCAAGACCAGTCTGGCCAACATGGTGAAACCCCATCTATACAAACATACAAAAACTAACTGGGCATGATGGCAGGTGCCTGTAATCTCAGCTACTTTGTAGATTGGGGTGGCAGAATCGCTAGAACCTGGGAGGCAGAGGTGGCAGTGAGCCGAGATCGTGCCATTGCACTCCAGCCTGGGTGACAGACTTTATCTCAAAAAAAATTTTTTTTAAATAAATAAAGTCTGAAGCTCCACTGGTCACTCCCTTTACAGATTATTTGCAGCTGGTCTAACCAGTTACATATGTCTGGCTTGATTACATGGCCAGAGCAACATAAAAGCCCTGCTGGGAACTTTGGATTTGAGCTCTTCCAAACCAGATGGATTCCTCACATAGATCATGATGATTCAATCCAAAGGCACTTCACAGTGCAGTCCACATGTGCATAAGGACCATGGGGAGCTTGTATTTGGGAAGCTCTGAGATTCCTGATGTTTACCTACCCAGTCTTTCTCTTGGTGCCTTGTGTCCTTTGCCTTTAAATAAAAATCTTAGGTGATTATGCTCTGTGAAGCCTGGATAATCCTTTCAAATATCTGGTCTTGGGAAATTTTTGCATATATACATGGAATCATACAATATGTAGTCTTTTGTGTTTGACTTCTTTGACTTAGTATAATGTTTTTGAGATTCATTTTGTTGTATTAATGTTTTGTTCCTTTTTATTGCCGAATTGTATTCCATGGTGGAGACGTACCACCATTTTGTTTATTCACCAGTTGATGGACATTTGAGTTGCTTCCAGTTTGGGGCTATTATTAATAATGCTGCTAAGACCATTTGGGTATACAATTTTGTGAGTACATGTTTTCTTTTCTTTTTTTCCCTCCTTTTTTTTTTTTTTTTTTGAGACATAGCCTGATTCTCTTGCCCAGGCTGGAGTTCAATGGCTCGATCTCAGCTCACTGCAACCTCCGCCTCCCGGATTCAAGCGATTCTCATGCCTCAGCCTCCTGAGTAGCTGGGATTACAGGTGCCTGCCATCACGCCTGTCTAATTTTTGTATTTTTGATAGAGATGGAGTTTCACCATGTTGGCCAGACTGATCTTGAACTCCTGACCCCCACCTTGGCTTCCCAAAGTACTGGGATTACAGGTGTGAATCACTGTGCTCGGCCCATGTTTTCTTTTGAGTAAATACTTAGGAATGGAATTACTAGGTCATATAGTAAATATGTTTAACTTTATAAGATTTACCATACTGTTTTCCAAAGTGGAGCTACTATTTTGCATTACCATCAGCAGGGTATGAGAGGTCCAGTTGATCCACATCTTTGTTAACACTTAGGATTATCAACCTTAAACTTTATTCTAGTGGGACAGGCATGGTGGCTTATGTCTGTAATCCCAGTACTTTGGGAAGCTAAGACAGGAAGATCATTTAAGGTCAGGAGTTCGAGACCAGACTAGCCAACATGGTGAAAGCCAGTCTCTACTAAAAATGCAAAAATTAGCTGGGTGTGGTGGCACATGCCTGTGATTCCAACTGTTTAGGAGACTGAGGCACGAGAATCACTTGCACCCAGGAGGTGGAAGTTGCAGTGAGCCGAGATCACACCATTGCACTCCAGTCTGGGCAACAGAAGGAGATTCCGTCTCAAAAATAAATAAATAAATAAATAAATAAATAAAAAAAAATAAACTTTGTTCCAGTGGATGTGTCTTGATACCGTTCTGTGATCCTAATTTGCATTTCTCTAATGACTAGTGATGCTATAAAATTAAATACAACTGTGGCCGGGTGTGGTGGCTCATGCCTGTAATCCAAGCACTTTGGAGGCCAAGGCAGGCGGATCACCTGAGGTCAGGAGTTCAAGACCAGCCTGACCAACATGGTGAAACCCCGTCTTTTAAAAAAAAAAAAATTAAATACAGCTAAGAATTTAAAAACATGCAAAAAGAACATGTATGCAGTAAAACCATGTAAGAAGGAAAGAATGGTTGTCACTGTGGGAGAAAGAACGGTTCTCACTATGGGATTCACTGTAATGGTTCTTACAGGTAGGGGGATAGGATGGGGCTGGAGGGAACATAAAGTTAGGTTATTGCTAAGGTGCTTTTTTATTTTTTATTTTTTGAGATGGAGTCTCTGTCACCCAGGCTGGAGTGCAATGGCACAACCTCAGTTCATTGCAACCTCTGATTCCCAGATTCAAGCGATTCTCCTGCCTCAGCCTCATGAGTAGCTGGGATTACAGGCGTGTGCCACCACACTCAGCTAATTTTTGTATCTTTAGTAGAGACCATGTTGGCCAGGCTGGTCTCGAACTCCTGACCTCGTGATCCACCCACCTCAGCCTCCCAAAGTGCTGGTATTACAAGCATGAGCCACTGCGCCTGGCCGAGATTGAGCAATTTATAAATAAATGAAATTTATTTCTTATAATTCTGGAAACTGAGAAATCCAAGGTTGAGGGCCCCCATCTGGTGAGGGCCTTCTTGCTTGTGGAGACTTCTTGCAGAGTTCCAAGGTGGTATAGGGAATCATGTGGTGGGGCGGCTAGAGCATGAGCCAAACAAGCTTGTATAAGAGACCCATTCTTACGATAAGTAACCCACTCCCATGATAACCCATTAATTTACTAACCCACTAATCTATTAATGGATTAATCCATTCCTGAGGGCAGACCCCTCGTGATCCAATCATCTCTTAAAGGCCCCACCCCTTAATACTTTGGAGACTAAGTTTTGTTCTTTCTTTTTTATTTTATTTTATTTTTATTTTTTGAAAGAAAGAGAAGAAAGAAAGAGCGAAAGAAAGAAAAAAAAAGAATGAAAGAAAGAGGAAGAGGGAGAGAGAACGGGATTCTTGTTCTATTGCCCAGGCTAGAATGCAGTCTAAAAATGGGTATTAAAAACCTCTTTTATGCCAATAATTGTGCTTAACAATGGAGACAGGAAGGAATAAGGGATGAAAATAA
>CAUYLG010077477.1:0-28086 GCA_963573385.1 Cacajao melanocephalus
TAGACTGCATTCTAGCCTGGGCAATAGGACACGAATCCCGTTCTCTCTCCCTCTTTCTCTTCCTCTTTCTTTCTCTCTTACATTCTTTTTCTTTCTTTCTTTCACTCTTTCTTTCTTTCTTCTTTTCTCTCTTTTTCTTTCTTTCAAAAAAAAAAAAGAACTTAGATGTTCAGCGAGGCGTGGTGACTCATGCCTGTAATCCTAGCACTTTCGGAGGCTGAGGCAGGAGGATCACTTGAGCCTGGGAGTTTGAGACAAGCTTGGGCAACATGGCAAAACCCTGTCCCTACACAAACACAAAACAAAATTAGCCAGGCCTGGTGGCATGTGCCCGTAGTCCCAGCTACTCGGAAAGTTTGAGGCTGCAGTGAACTCTGTTCGTGCCACTGCCCTCTAGCCTGGGTGACAAAGTGAGACCATGTCTAAAGGGGGAAAAGGACTCAGACATTTAAAATTAGGGCATAAAGAGCAGAGTGAGAAAATCAAGTCACCTTAAAGAGAGAAAAGGGTCCCCAACCCTGCTGTACTTGAACCTAACTGAAGTGAATGTATCGATAATAATAATGGTGATGATGATAACAGCTGATGTTCGTTGAGTACCTACTTGCAGCTGGGAGTGTGTTCTAAGTGCTTTAAATGAATTACTTAACAGTCAAAACTCTAAAGAAAGAATACATCTAGCACTCTTAAGAGGGATTGATCAGCTAAGTATGCATAGAAAAAGGAGCTTCTCAGAAGCTGATGTTGGCAGTGAATTTCCAACCTCCGGGGACAAATTCCATCACCAACTCTGCCTGTGTCTAACAAATTCAGTTATGAGGGTTCCCTTGGCAAGGCTGTGCCCATTGTGGGACTGAGGTCAGCAGGCTCTAAGCTGGAGACCCAGAGCAGTGACTCATCTGCTTCTACCTCTTCCAATTCTGTGCTCCTGAGCCTCCGTCAAAATAGGGTTTGATTTCCTGTGTTGGTCTGATAGGAGGTGCTGATCATGCCAAGATGAGGTTTCTGCCTTCCAGGTCGATCTCTTCTTGCAAATAAGTAAAGTGACATTCTGGATCATCTCTCCATCTGGAGTGCTTTGCTGATAGTGGGAGAGAGACTTGTGGTTGTAGGGCTGGAGAGCCAGGTCTTTAGCTTTATTTAGGGTAAGAGTCAGACCTTGGACTGGGATATTGTTTTTGTTTCCTATTGCTGCTGTACCAAAAA
Organism: Cacajao melanocephalus; assembly: GCA_963573385.1. NCBI lineage: Eukaryota > Metazoa > Chordata > Mammalia > Primates > Pitheciidae > Cacajao > Cacajao melanocephalus. The sequence goes on from CAUYLG010077477.1 coordinate 1,207, forward strand.
GAAAACTATAGACCGACACCTCTGATCTACAAACACAAAAATCCTCAAGAAAGATACTAGCAAGCAAAATCTAGCAACATAAGAAAATCATTATATACCATGACCAGATGGCATTTATCCCAAGAATGCAAGGCTGGTTTAATGTTAAAAAGTCAATCAATGTAATATGCAACATTAATGGAATAAAAGAAAAAACTCACACAGTCATTTTGACAGACAGAAAAACATTTGACAAAACCCAACACCTTTTCATTATGAAAATAATTAACTAGAAATAGAGGAGAACTTTCTCAACCTGATAAACAACGTTTATAAAAACCCCACAGTGAAAAACATCATAGTTAATGGTGAAAGATTGAATGCTTTCCCTTTAAGATTAGGAAAAAGACAAGGGTGTTCACTCTCACCACTTCTATGCAACATTATAGGACACATGGCATGGGCTTTGGAATGAAAGGACTTAGACTCAAATGATAGCTCCATCAATCACTGGCTGTGTGGTTTTGGGCAAATTGCTTAACCTCTCTGAGCTTGCCTTAGTTTCTCCCTGTATACAAAGGGGTGATAATCATACATACATTGCAGGTCTGTTTTTGAGGACTGAATGAATGTCAAGCTTCCAGCTCTGAGCTGGGCATGGAGCAGTTATTCACAAAATATACTTTTTGCTTTCTTCCCCCTGGGATGCTTAGCTTCATCTTAGAGAAAAGAGAAGGGTGTGGACAAGACAAGGTGGGAAAAGTGGAAGGCAAATTTAAGCATTTCTGAGATAGTCTAATTAATGGGCAGAGGCCAGGCTGGAAACAGATCAACCGTGCCCTTCGTGCGGCTGTTCCAGAACAAGCTCGTTATGCCGTGCCCTCTGCTTGGGACTGTCGGGAGGGAATCCTGTTCTCTAAGCTCCCGCACTGACAGCACTGTCCAGCCGCCCTTCTGTCCCTCAGCAGGAAGGCTCAGTAGGGGTTTAGAAAGTGGATTGTCCACACTGTCCTGATTTCGGGAAAGAAAAGCTCTTTCTATAGAACAAACAACCTTTTGGATGAGAAAGAAAAGAAATATTCCAGAGGCATGACAGTCACAGAATGGGCCCAGGGACAGCCCAAAAGGTGTTTGTGTGTGCAGGGAGCTGAGATGCAGGGGGAAATGTGGTGGGTGGAGGGAAGGAGGAGTGAGACCTGTGGTCTCAGTGTTCTGCTGGCTTTAGCAGGCTAGCTTGATAGTGGAGTTGAGGTTTTAACCTGTGCATATTGGGGCACAGACATAGTCTCAGGGGTTCACCAGAATTGTCTATGCTAACTTTGCAAAGCTATGCAGATTCAGGAGTAGTTCTTTGCACTTTTCTTTTTCTCCTCATAAGCATTAAAGTGACATGCATTTTATGAACTGTGAGGAAACTTGGGATAAGGTAGTGAAGAATGGCTTTGGTGCTCTTCAGAGAAAAACATCCCTCAGGTATTCAAACCTATTACACTGGAGAAGAAGAGGAAAATATATCTGTGAAGGCTTTTATCATTGTCAGGTTCATCCCAAGGGCTCAAATTAAATCTGGGATTGTGCAGAAACTGTGTTTCCACCCTCTGGGGACAAATCTCATCACCAGTTCCACTCTATGTCTAGCAGACATTTTCAGCCCCTCCTGGGAGCTGTTTTCACCCTCTCCCACCAGTGAGTCATCTTCAGAGGCCATTCTCCAAGAAGGTGGGATGGGAGAGCAGGAGGAGGTGTTAGAATGTAAAAGCTGTTCTGTTCTTTCCTCGACAATTATATTTGCAGCTTGTTAGTAAGATTTTTCTGCAGAATCAGAACAAGTGAATGGACCAGGTAATCACCCAGGGTCTGGTTCCACTCCGCAAGCTCCCACCTGGTTGAATTATGAGATCCCTACATTGCTGTTGGTGCTCAGAAAACAATATCCAAAAATGAAGGCTGCAGAAGTGAAAGAGTTTTTCTCCTGCCCTTCTGTCTCTCAGTCCCATTCTCTCTCAAGGCTAGCCACAGAAACTAGAATCCTGGCCAGGTGCAGTGGATTCATACCTGTAATCCCAGCACTTTGGGAGTCTAAGGTGGGTGAATCATGAGGTCAGGAGCTCGAGACCAGTCTGACCAACATGGTGAAACCCTGTCTCTACTAAAAATAAAAAAATTAGCCAGGTGTGGTGGCAGGTGCCTGTAATCCCAGCTACTCCAGAGGCTGAGACAGGAGAATCACTTGAAACTGGAAGGCAGAGGTTGCAGTGAGTCACGATTGCACCATTGCACTCCAGCCTAGGCAGCAAGAGTGAAACTCTGTCTCCAAAAACAAAAAAAAAAAAAAAAAGAAAGAAACTAGAATTCTTTCCCAGGGTAGATCATAGAAACCAAATGCTTTTTCCCCAAACCCAGCCATAAAACCTGGAAATATGACTCTCACTTCCCTCTGCCTTTCTGTGTAAAACCTGGCCACAAAGAAATTCTCTGACCTACCTCCTTTGACTGTAGGTCATAAGACTCTCCATCCAGAGAGGGCCCTGCCTCACCAGAAGGAAGGAATGCTACCCAGAGATGACAAAGACACCCAGAGGAATCTAGACAGGGAGGCCTTGCTGGGCTTCCTCACTCAGCCTGTGAGCACTAGAGCCTATCCTTCTGTCCAGTAATACTTCTCCATCTCTGTCTATACTTTGTTGAGCCCATGCATAAAAATAGATAATTTCCCTTGTGCATTTGGGTCTTCATTCTGAAGGCTCCCATGGATACACATCAAATAAAGTCATATGCCTGCTTTCCAATTAATCTGCTTTTGTGAGTTGATTTTTTGGTGACACTTTACAGGGCCAGGGAACCCTTGGCCCCTACATGGCCATGTGTAAGTCTTATGTCCTGCTACCTTTCAAACAGGAGTGAAATAATCCCAGTGACAACATACATGTGAGATACTTGCGATCAAGTCACTTAAATAAATATTTAACATGCCCTGGGGTAAGTATGTGACACATTCCAGAAATGAGTAGGTCAAAGATATCTGACCTTAAGAAATTTAGAGTCAAGTGGGTGGAATACGTGTACAAATAACCATTTCATAAGGTAAAGTGAAATGAAGCCTGTGGCAAAGGAATACGTAGTGCTAGGTTGTGATGAAGGGGAGAAATCAATTGTCCAGAAATGGAATTGGGGAGGAAGGAGCATTGAAGCTGAGCCAAGTGCGATGGTGGGGACCAGCAAAGGTGCCGTATGTCTTGGAAAAGCCCAGAACCCAGAGCATGGCCTGAGTGCATGGATGAGGCTGCAAGGGTGGACAGAACCAAAACAAAAGGTCACATGTGCCCAGCACAGCATACCAGGTACAGACTAGGACTGCATCTGGCTGCCTCCAGATGGCTTTGGAGGCCATGCAGAGGACATTGGGAGGCATGAGGGAGCCAGCAGAGGCTTCTTTGGAGGCAATCTGTTTGATGTGATACGGTTTGTGGGTGGGGGCAATATGACTTCGTGGCTTCTGGCCTGTGCCCTGGAGTCGGAGAGTCTGGATTAGAATCCCAGCCCTGCTCCTTACTGTGTGACCGTGAGTATAGTTTTTCTCAGCCTCTGTTTCTTCCTTTGTGAAACAGAGACCAGAAGAGTATTCATGCAGGAATCTCGGGAGGGTTAAGTGGGATAATGCATGTAATGTGCTTAGGTCAGTGCCGGGTCCTTGGCAAGGGCTCAGCAAAGGGAGCTGATATTAACAATCATTCCAAGGAGATGGCCATCAATGCTGGGGGTGGATGAATTGGGAAGAGAGGGACAACAGGCCTGGGGCCATGTGGGCAGTGTGGCCAGCATGCAGGTCATGTGTGCCAAGGCCTGGACAGTGGTAGGAGAAAGGAAATGAGAGATGGATGAGATGACTCGTAATGCTGAGATGAAACGGGCTAGGACTTGGCAAGTCTAGGAAGTGGGGCTGAGGAGAGCGGGAGGAGTCACACAGCTGAGGTTCCTAGCTTATGGCAACTGGGAGGGAGGAGGGGAGGAGTGTTGGAGGAATACTGAATTCCATGTTGGGCTCTTTTGAGTGAACAGGCTTAGGAACCAATTGCAAACTCAGGGACAAGGTCAGGGTTGGGGTTACATGCTTGGCTAGGGATGAAACATCATGTGGCAGAAGTGGCTGAAATCATCCAGGGAGACAGAATAGAAGCAGAAGAGAAAAGTAGTGGGCTAGAACCATAGAGAACATTTGCATTGAAAATGGAAGTGGAGGGTAAGGAACAGGGAATGAGAGAGAGAGAAGCAGCCACATTTGGGGAGGAAGGAGGAGAGTCAGGAGAGAGCTGGTGTCACAGACTCCAAAGCAGGAGAGGTCTGACCAAGTAGGTGTTCACGGAGGATGGGAACCAAGAGGAAGCTCCTGTGTGTCAGTCAGGACGTGGCCTGTGAGCCTTGCAGCCAGGCTGCCTGTGTGGAGGTGAGAAGCAGAGCTGCAGTCCTAGGGGCAAAGAGGGGAGTGTGTGGCAGCTCACGGGTCAATGAATTCTCAAGATGTTCGGAGGTGAAAGTGAGGGGAGAATGTTGGCTGAGCTTGTAGGAAAGAGGATTGAAGGGAATGTCTTTAGGATGTGTGATATTTTAGCATTTTTACAGAGTAAAAAGTGAGAGTGTCAGAAGCAACTTGAATGTTAGAGACAGATTGTTTGTTCCTAGGTACTGCAAGGAAAAATTAGCATTCAGACAAAAGGTTTTTTCAGCAAGACAATTTTACTTTCTGCAGTAAGGGCACTACTTGCCAGCAGTCTTGCCATGAGAGTACAATGAACAAAGGAAAGGCAGGCGTATTTATTCCTTATGCACTGGGTCCTTACTGCTGTGTCTGATTTCCTTTGGTTGGAGCCAGACTTCACGATCTAAACTGAACCTGATTGGCTAACAACTTAAAACTTTTCTAAATAGGTAAAGGCAATGGAGAACAAAGGAAAAGAGGAAGTCAAAATAAGGAAGGGAGAGGAAGTTGCTTGTGAAAGGACTTAGAAAAGTAATAACATAGAGATCTTGGTTAAAGTACAAGGACATAGAATGTACTTATTCCTTTATATCTAACAGCTACATAGAATAGGGCTTAACACAGGGTCATTAGCAAAAAGCAAGAATGCTTTGAAGAAAGTTAGTCTTTAAAAGAAACTATTATTTCTAACATTTATTATTGTTATTCTTTAACAAGAAGGGAAACTTTGAAGAGGAACATTTTACTTTTTACATTGAACATGCAAAAGGAGGAGATGGCTGATGGACCCAAGTTCAGGAACAAATGGGAGGGTGTGGGCTGAGAGCAGTAGGGGGTTAGCCTTAGAAAGGGGTAGCCATGCTGTGGAGGGAGAGGAGGAAAAGGGAGTGGGTGAGATGGGAGATGTCTTGAGAGAAGGCTTTCAATGAACTAGCGAGTGAGGTCAGGAAGAGTTCTGGAAATGGGGTGAGATTCAGGGAAAAGATGTTTCGTTGTTTTTTTAAACTAGAGACAAGGTCACACTTTGTTGCTCAGGCTAGTGTTGAACTCCTGGGCTCATGCAGTTCTCCCGCCTTGGCCTCCCAAAGTGTTGGGAGGCATGAGCCACTGCATCCAGTCCAAGGAAAAGGTTTGGAACAGCCCTATGGGGAATAAAACTGAGCACAACTAGGGACATTGACAAGCAGGGCTGGGGGTCAATCCATTTGAACATCTGTATTGGGGGTGTTGAGCAGATGAACACACCTATATGTATGTATACATATAATACACTTATACGTGTGTGTGTGTGTGTGCATATGTATATACTTTACTGTGAGTGTTTGGCAGTCTAAGTAATGGGCAAAAGAAAGTGGGTTTGCAGGTTGGGTGCAGTGGCTCATGCCTGTAATCTCAACACTTTAGGAGATCAAGGCAGAAGGATTGCTTAAGGCCAGGAATTTGACATCAGCCTGGGCAACATGGTGTGACTCCATTTCTACAAACACTTTGAAAAAAAAAAAACCAAAAGAGTGGCTTAGTGTGGTGGCTCATGCTTGTAATCCCAGCATTTTGGGAGGCTGAGGCAGGCAGATCACTTGATGTCAGGAGTTTGAGACCAGCCTGGCCAACATAGTGAAACCCCATCTCTACTAAAAATACAAAAATTAGCTGGGCATGGTGGTGGTCACTGGTGATCCCAGCTACTCAGGAGGCTGAACACAAGAATTTCTTGTACCTGGGAGGCAGAGGTTGCAGCGAGTCAAGATTGTGCCTCTGCACTTTAACCTGGGCCACAGAGCTAGACTCCATCTCAAAAAAAAAAAGAAAAGTTAGCTGAGTGTGGTGGTGTCACCAGTAAAGGGTCATGACTGCAAGTTGTTGAGGTTCTTAGTGTTTTGAACAAAGAATTGGACAGAAACACCCAGCAAAGCAAGGAAAGAATGAAGCAACAAAAGAAGGAAAGCAGGGATTAATTGAAAACTAAAGAACACTCCACAGTGTGGGAGTGGACCAATTGGCGGCTCAAGGGTCCAGAGACAGAATCTTCTTGGGTCCAAATACCCTCTAGAAGTTTCCACTGGCCCCTTCATGCTCACCTCATGTAAATGAAGTGGTAGCCCACAATCAGCCTGATTGGTTGTAGAAAACAGCCAACCAGAAGCTGAAGTGAAGTTACAAAGGTCACACTCCTGTGCAAACATTGGTTGCAAAAGCAACCAATCAGGGTTACAAAGTTACAAAGTTATACTTATGGTCAAAGGAAGACTCCCTGCTGGTGATCAGTCTGATTACTTGTGGACAGCAACCATTCAGGGACTGGAGTGAAGTTACAAAGTTGCACACGAAGACAGGACACTCTATCAGCCTGATTTGTTGCAGACAGCCAGTTTTCCATCTGCTCTACAGAAAAGGCCAAAGGGCGTAGCCTCTGGTCCTTTTGTTACTTAGGCATGGAAAGTTAGGGGTTTCCTTTGGATTTAGTTCTAGGAAGTTGGTGTGAAACAGCTTTAGGTTCCCTGCCTCCAGACCCTATTCTCCTGGCTCAGTAGCACATGCCTGTAGTCCCAGCTGCTGGCAAGGCTGAGGTGGGAGGATCCATGGAGCCCAGGAGTTTGAGGCTGCAGTGAGCTATAGTTGTACCACTGCACTCCAGCCTGGGCAACAGAGTGAGATCCTGTGTCTTAAAAAAGATGTGGGTTAATGTAGGGCTGAAAATTGTGCATGTCTCTGGTTCCTTATGGGAACTGGTGCTATTTCAGGTAAGGCCAGTGCATAATAAAGGCTAAAAGACTAAAGACTATTGAGCATTGTTGCATCACAGACCTTGAGAGATGTATCCTCTGTTAGTTTATTTAATTCTGTAACACCCCCATGAGGGAGGCCACATCACTAGTCACATTTTGCAGATGGAGAAACTGGGGATCATAGAGATTAGGAGACTTCCATATGATCACAGCACAGAATAAGCAGTGAAGGTGGAAATGGACACCAGCACTTAATTTTGTAGGAATTAAGCATTTCTCCTGTATCTGCTGCTCACAGTGCAGACTTGGTCTCAGGGCTAATTAGACGAAAAAACAGCATTTCCTGTTGGGGCTGATGCACTAGTGAGCAAAGGGTTTTGATGCTAAAAAAAAAAAAAAAAAGAACAAAATTGAACTGCACTCCCTCCTGTTCCACTACTCTGAGGCAATATGTTGGAACTTTTTCTTCCTTTCCTTTTTTTTTTTTTTTTTTTTTGAGGCTGTCTGCTCAAATGCACAGGAATTGACAAATTCTAATGATAGTCTATTTTGGAGGGAGTGTTAAATTATTCAGAGGTAGGCACAAATAGCACATTTCCAGCCTCGACTTCCTGCTTGAACCTGCAGATGTCAATTTACTGAGCCCAGTAAGGGTCTACAGAAAATGCCCGGCCAGGGTGAGGGCAGGCGGCAGGGCTTCCATCCACTGCCCAGGAGGCGGGTGCTTGCTGGTGGCTGTCTGGAGTCTGCAACTCCAAACTCTCCATGCCTCCTGTCCCTAAGCAGTAGGGTCACCGGACACAGCTTGGTGCCATGGCAACAAAGTCCTGGACTTGGGCATGTTGAGACATCTTAAAAATATAGGTCCTCCCATGTCTCTTCACCACTTGTTTTTTTAAGATGAGTCTCATTCTGTCTCCCAGGTCAGAGTGCAGTGGGGTGATCTCGGCTCACTGCAACCTCTGCTTCTGAGGTTCAAGTGATTCTCCTGCCTCAGACTCCTGAGTAGCTGGGATTACAGGCACCCACCACCATGCCTGGCTAATTTTTGTATTTTTAGTAGAGATGGGGTTTTGCCGTGTTGGCCAAGATGTTTTCAAACTCCTGACCTCAGGTGATCTGCCAGTCTTGGCTTCCCAAAGTGCTGGGATTACAGGCATGAGCCACTGCGTCTGGCCTTCTCCACCATTTTCTTGTCATCACTCATCCTCGTCTCTCCCAGGGACCTCTTTGCATCTTCTCAGAAGGATATTGCTACAATTCAGAATCCATTCAAGATCAATTAGATTCTAGGCCTTTCTGTGGAAATGCCTTGAGGGGTAGACAGAGCCACAAGGTAGCTGCAAGCAGGATGATTATCAAATTTAGAATCCAAACTAGGACATGCAAGAGAGTGGAAGGAGGTTTTTTACTAATGACTCCAGGACACCCAGCATGATCAGGCACTGTCTGGAGCAACTTGGGAGGATGGCTACTCTGGAATGAAGTGTTTTGCTTAACATTTAAGAACCTCAGTTTCTTCGTCAGTTAAACTGATACCTACTTTTCATGGTCCTGTTGAAGCAACATATATAATGTGCCAGGGACAATTCTTAACACATAAGTGTTCAATATATATTAGCTTCTTTTCTTTAAAAAGCAAACAACCCTGGTTGGGTGCAGTGGCTCATGCCTATAATCCCACCACTTTGGGAGGCCAAGGTGGGTGCATCACAAGGTCAGGAGTTCGAGACCAGCTCGGTCAACATGGTGAAACCCCGTCTCTACTAAAAACTACAAAAATTAACTGGGCGTGGTGGCACATTTCTGTAATCCCAGCTTTTTGGGAGGCTGAGGCAGGAGAATCGCTGGAACCTAGGAGGCGGAGGTTGCAGTGGGCTGAGATCCCGCCACTGCACTCCAGCCTGGGTGACAGAGTGAGACTGTCTCAAAAACCAAAAACAAATAAACAAAAAACAATCCCAATAAAAACAACAGCAATAAGAAAACTGCCTTGTACCAAAATGTCACTTCTAGGCTTCCAGCAGGTTGGATTGAGTTCCACCCATTTTCACTGCCTGCCTCTTCTCCCAACGATTCGTTCTAACGCAGAGGTGGACCATTGCTTTCCCAGTGAACCATTTTCTTTCTTGCCTAGATGTTTGTGGTCTCTGTATAACAGTGTTTCTCACTCCTTTTTTTTTCTTTTGAGACAGGGTCTCGCTCTGTTACCCAGGCTGGAGCGCAGTGGTGTGATCAATGCTCACTGCAGCCTAGACCACCCCAGCTCCAGTGATTCTCCCACCTCAGCCTCCCAAGTAGCTGGGAGCCCTCTCTCGCATCATTAAATTCTAACCCTGCGGATATACTGTATATCTTTTTATGTACTGTCACCCTCGGGAGGCCACAAACCATTGTGATGTCAAAGATTGTTTTCCTCCTTCCACTCAAAGAGCAGATTATCACTCCTTTCAAAAACCAATTTTCGTCCCCTTGGAGGCAATATCGACCCCTTTGAGAATGCATGGCATTTAGCATGAATCTTTCACTCTTCCCACTTCATCTCAGATTCTCCCATGTCTGGGGTGTCATACGTCTCAGTTGGAACCTACCTACATGGTGAGGAGGGGAAAAACCATGAAAAATAGTAAGACATACTTTTTGCTGAGCAAGTGCTTCCTGGTACATAATCTCTGATCATTGCAGCAATCCTGCAAGAACATTTGCTTTCATGGATGAGAAAACTCAGGCTTGGAGAGGCAAGTAACCCACAACTTTGGGGCTGAATGTAAAACAGCGTCCGTCTGTCTGATATAAAAATGGAAACCGTGAGGCCATCCTGCTTGCTCATTCATAAAGGCCAGGGAAAGGGAATGGTAGAAGGAACTGGCATTTACTGAGCCATTGCTCTGTGTCTGAAACTCTGGTGTTTTACCTACTTATTTAATTCGTATCCCTGCTCTGTGAAGTTGGGAGCATGTGCCTCATTTTAGAGACAAAAGATGGGTTTGCCGTGATTATTTTTTCAAATTTCACATGGCCAGCAGTTCATGAAGGCTGGATTCTGACCCAGGTCTGCCTCTCCGAAAACTCTCTGTTCATTACAAAACAGCTCCTAGGAGGAGGGTGCTCTTAACCTCCCCCTTGCAGGAGGGTAAGAGAACCACACAAGTGCAGCTTTCTCCCACTGCCTTTTCCCCAACACACAGATTTGAATTTTTTTTTTGGCATATGTAGATATGAAAATAATATAAAGTTAGATATAGAGATAATGTAAACCATAACATTAGAAAACTTTGTGCATTTTACCACCTTCACAAAGTACTGCCTTCACAAACTCCTAGGGATCTGGGAACTGAAGATTAAATGCCACTGGTCTCTGATATGCCTAAGAGGGACCTGCTGGAGAGAATTTAGCAGGATGCCATTCAGGTGGGCGTACTCAGATGCAGCGTAGCATAGGTATAACCCTCAGACCAGTTGTGAGAGAGCGGCCGACCTCAGCAGCTTGCTGCACCTGAGAGCCAGAATGGAAGGGGTCAGTTTGGGAGTAACTTACTCTCCAGGGGCCTTAGGTATATTCTTGGAGAGAGAACCTTTATCTACATGTGCTGATCCAGCTAGTGGTGAACCAGGGGGAAGGCCCATCCGCCTTGGGTGCTTTGTCCCAGGGAGAGAACTGTGCAGTGGAATAAGCGCTCTTGGCTCAGCTGTCTGCAAGCCCTTTACATCTTCATTTCATCACGGGCCTAATTTGCTGAGCCTTGACCTGACAGCCAGGTGGGACCAACCATTCTGTCCACACCCTGGAGCAAGGAAGCTCTAGGTTGCTGGAAGGCAAACTGCGTCTTTAGCTGTTAGTAGATCTGTGTTTCAGGAGCAGGAATGGTGGCTTCCTTCCCTCAGGGAGGAAGGGTGGTGACAGCCAGGGTTGACCAGTTCTCCTGCTGTGATAGAGGCATCTGTAGGCTGGCAGTGTGATCCAGAGGTGGGTGGCAGTGATGAAACAGCAGCAGCTTTGGCCGGAGAAGCATGAGGGCTGGGTAGCCTGCTTATTTCTGCTCTCCTGGTCACAGGGAACTTACCTTGACCAGGATCTTGGCAGATGAAGGAAAAAGTATCTGCTCCTAAATGAAAACTTGATCCGTGCAGAAGACAACCTGCAGGCAAAGCAAAAACACTGGTATGTGATTTCTAGGGAAGAGTATGAGTAATGCAACTTGTAAACAGTTGTTGGGGTAACTTGGAAAAAGCAGGCAGTCACTGAGCCTCAGGTTCCTCAGCTGGGGGGTGAGAGGGTCAGGTCACATAACCTCCAAGTCCCATGTATTTTTTCATGGTTGTATCAATTTTTAAAATGGTTTTATTAAAAACTAAAATCTGTCAGTGAGACCCTCTTCTAGCCTCCAACTACTAATCACCCCAGTTAATGAGTTGTTTCAGCCACCCTCACATTAGAGTCTAGCCACCTCCATTGTTTTAAAAATTATGTGATTCTAAATGTGAGATGGAAGATGAGGGTGGCATTAAAGCATTTACCACAAAGCTATTATTTATTTTTAACTTATAATTAGATTTACAATGGACGAAGCAGTTAGCAAATCACTAGTGAGTAGCTGTGTGTTAGGCATGAGATGGAACACAAATTACATGCACATTTACCTTCAGACTCAGAAATCTCATAAGAATTTATTCCAAAACTGCAGAACAAAAATATGAAAATGTGAAATATATATATTTCATGTATATATACACACACATTTGCACAAGTTATTAATTGTAGCCATAAGCATTAATTCATTAAAACACATCAAGTGTGTTTAAACCCATAGGTTGATAATCATGCTCAGAATAAAACACCTCACTGGTCACCTTTGACAGATGCTAGAAAGCCAATGTATTATTTTGAAAACTGGTAAATAAAGAGAGAATCAGGTGTTTACTTTGCCTTTCCAATACAAACTATGTCTCAGGACAGCCAAATGATAGATGAGGGGAAGTTGCTATTTATAGAAGTATTCCCATGGACAAATCAAGGAAGAGTGACAGAATTGGAATTCTGGAATCTGAATTATGGGGTCTAGGCAACAATCACCAATGACTGCTAACATCACATGAAGAAAGACCAGATTTTCTGTGTACCTTGATAGAAGTGTCACAACACTGCCTATGAAGTGGCCTTGACTCACAAAACAAAGCAAAACCAAAACCCAACAATAACAGAAAATAAACAAACAAACAAAAATCTCTAACCTGAATCTGCATGGAGCGTGTCCACTGGAGCTTTCTGCAATGATGGGAATGTTCTGTATCTGCACAGTCCAGCGTAGTAGCTGCTAGCCACATGCATGTGTTGAGCACTTGAAATAAGACTAGTGTGACTGAGGATCTAAGTTTTAAATTTGATTGAATTATAACTAATTTAAATTTAAATAGCCACATGTGGCTATGGGTTACTGTACTGGACAGCACAGTTCTAAATCAACCAATCAGTTTATGGGAGACAGAGGGGACAGAAAAACATGTTGAATGACACCACAGGAATGCAAACAGCAAATCAATTCTATTGGAACTGTAGTTGGCACTCTGCATTCATGGATTCAACCAATTACAGATTGAAAATATTTGAAAAACAATGAATGGTTGCATCTGTACTAAATGGGTACAGACTTTTTTTCTCTTGTCATTCTCAAAACAATATAGGATAGGAAATATTTATATAGCATTTACATTGTATTGGGTATTATAAGTAAAGATGATTTAAAGTATACAGGAAGATGCGCATAGGTGACTTGCAGATACTGTGTCATTTTATATAAGGCACTTGAGCTTCATGAGTTTTAGTATCTGCAGAGGGTCCTTGAACCAATCCTTCATGGTTACTGAGAGATGACTGTAGAGGGCAAAGTATCTGGTTTTATCAACAAATGAAGCACAATGAATATAAAAAAACCTGGGAAACATATCAATTATTGAAGACAAGTGATATCCACCAATTATTAATACAAGATATAGAATGTATATGGATCCTGTTTTGAACGGTTAAACTAGTGAAATTGTGAGAAGATTAGGGAACTACAAATGCTGATTGTATATTTAATGATGTTACAAAATTATCACTTTTTAGGTGTGGTAATGTCATACTGATTATTTAAAAATGGAATTCTATTCTTTAAAAATGATTACTGATGTGTATATGGCTAAAATAATATGATGCGGTAATTCCATCACTTTGGGAGGCCGAGACCGGTGGATCACCTGAGGTCAGGAGTTCAAGACCAGTCTGATGAACATGGTGAAGCCTTGTCTCTACTAAAAGTACAAAAAATTAGCCAGGCTTGGTGGCAGGTGCCTGTAGTCCCAACTACTCAGAAGACTGAGGCAGGAGAATCACTTGAACCTGGGAGGCAGAGGTTGCAGTGAGCTGAGATCGTGTCATTGCACTGCAGCCTGGGTGACAAGAGTGAGACTCCAACTCAAAAAAAAAAAAAAAAGCATATGATGTTGGGATGTGCTTCAAAATCATCCAATGGTTGTGTGAACGGGAAGGAGGTTGGAGAACAGGGTTTGGTATAGATGATATGAGATTGGAATGAGTTGATAATTGTTCAGGCTAGCTGGTGGGTACATGGTAGTTCATTAAATTATTCTCTCTACTTTTGAATGTGCTTGAAAATTTTAACAATGAAATGTTGAAAAAAAGAAGGGAAACTTCCAAGGAACCTCTCTTTAACCCCAAATAACAACAGCCATAATAGCAACAGGAGCAAAAATGCCACCCTTGAGCTAAAACCAGAGCTGAGAAGTGGAGGCAGGGAAAGGTATACAAATGGTGCCCACAAAAGCAGGGTGAGGGCAAACACTGCTATCAGTGCTGTAGTAAGGAGGGTAAGCCTTGGGCCAAGGGCACATTAAGCTGCAACCCCAGCTAAGGTGATCCCAGGTCCACAGTGTCCCTGGGTCTCAGAGAAGGCAAAAGCTAATTCTGTCTGAAAGAGAGCACCCTCCATTTAGGTATGAGGGATTCCTACCAATCAGGGTTAAACAAATAGGAGCAAACATTAGGGTGAATGTAACAATTATCATCTAAACTGAGACACTTTTGAGGATGTAAGGAGGTACTAAGATAATGAACAGGTGTCAACTGGTTGTAAAGGACATAAATTAAGATTGTCCTGGAGAAACCAAGCCAAGGAAGGAAGGAAGATCCGGCCACTTTGTTCCTAGAGTTCAGTGAGAGTGAGAGCCTGTGTCTCAGCCCAGATCACTTGGAAGTTGAACTCATGCTCTGGGTCAGTGATTCTCAAAGTGTGGTCCTTGGACCAGCAGTATCAGCATCACCTGGGAGCTTACTAGAAATGCAGGCTCTTGGGTCCTTCCCCAGACCTAATAAATCAGAAACTCAGGGGATGGACCCAGTAGGTGATTCTGATACACCAAGTTTGAGAACCACTGGTGTAGGCAAATATTTATGAGCTGGTGTCCGGCCAACTATTAATAAACATTCCACAAGTATCACAATGCTCATGAAGTTTTCTTCAAAGTAATAGCAGCTAGGAACAAAGTTACATTTTCTCAGTCCTTAACATTTTAACGGTACCAGATAATTCTATAAATAAAGTCTTGTAAAAGTCATTCATCAATTATCCATTAAGAAGGATTTTAAAATAATGCCTTTCAGCATTTTCTATCTCAAAAGCCTAGTGCTTCTCCCAGAGGAGGAGAATAAAAATATCACCTTCTCAAAGGAAGCTTTAATTACGTATATATCTCTCCTGTGTGCCAGTTCATGAAGTTTCTTCAAATTAAGTTCCTATACACTTCTGGCTGAAACTCGTCCCTAGTTAGCACTAGCTCGTTCATTAGATCTGCTTCCATTTAACCTGGGGTCTGAGGAGTAGCCCATTGCTGTTCTGTTGATCTCCTCCAACAGAGTGGAAATCATGGCTGATGGTCAGTTTTTCTTTCTACACTTGGCTTCCTGGACTAACCAGGACTGGGTGTGGGTGGGGCATGTACTAGATATTTTTGTGGCTTAAAACACCACCTTCTGTTAAAGGCAGGCTTCTGTTTGTCTTGAAGAAGTTTCTGGCATGGCTCAGTGGCTGTTTATCACCTCTATATTCAGCATAATAGAATGAGCTCTTGTTGATTAGGCCTTGCTGGGGGTTGATACACACAGACACGCACGCACACATGCATGCACGCAGAGAGAGAGAGAGATAGAAGACTCTCTGCTTTTTTATGGCCACAGGCACCAAACAGAAACCACACAGCCTCAGATGAACATATGTTAACACCAAGATTCTCCACACTTCTTCCAACTTCTCTTAAAATAGAACTATTATCATCATGGAAGCCATAAGTGCTACAAGCACTTAGGTGGTAGGCCTGATAGCTAAGAGTGGCACAGGATCGTATTGTTTCTGAAACCCCACTTCTGGATCTGACTACATTCTTTGGAGACCATTTTTTAAAAATAGCCCTTTCTTCCACCCCATTCCCACTAGGATTTTCTTCAGTAGGTCTGCATTGAGGCCTGAGAAACACCAATTTTGGAAGGGTTCTTGGGGGATTGCTGATGTACAGCTCGAGTTGGGAACTGCCAGTGCTGAGTTAGAGCTGCTCTAATGAGGGCTTGGAGTGTTTCCAGACTTTTGTTGGCATCAACGGTGCCTTGCAGCGCAGGGCCTTGCTCTTCTTCAGGAAGACTTGAGGTTTTCAGGAGCATTTTTGTAGTTTAGCATTCTAACCTATTCCTAATCTAGGTGATAAGTGAGTTCACTGAGGTGTCCCTGTCAAGGGTACAGAGAGGTTCCCCTTTGAGGACCAGCTCTTCATTTACCACCTGTGAGACTTTGAGCAAATTACTAAATTCCTGCGAGCCTCGCTTTGATGATCTAAAGAGTGGTAAGGGTAATATCTACTTGAGAGGACTCTTGTGAAGATTAAATGAGAAAATATTAGTAAAATGCTTAGCCCGTTGCCTGGCACACAGCAAATGCTTAATAAATCATTCATATTATTATTTTTTCTTAAGGGTTCAAGCCAATAGAGTTGACAAACAGCTTTTAATTTTTTTTGAACAGAGGTCACACTTTGGTAACATTTTTTTCTGCTAATGGATATCACAGAAAGTTACATTCAGAGAGATAGATGCTGTACCTGAAAGCATATGTTTCCCATCATATACTGGAATCCCATTACATACAGTGTTTCCAGACACAGTCTGACGGGAAATGTCAGTACAGAACACAGTTCCACAGGAGATCCTCAGAGCGAGGATCCTCAGAGCTCCTAAGCAGAGGAATGGCACAGAGAGAGCAGGGAGGCAGAGAGGTAAGATACATGGCTTTGCAGGACCTCAGTTCAACCTAGATGTTAGCTGGAGGCCCTGAATCTTAAGAGCTGGATATGATGGGATCACACTCTACACTCTGGAAAGGTCCAAGATTTCTTGCATTTCACAAGCGTCTTCAAAAATGTTGACTCTGACTTCTGCTTATTCTCAACTGCTCCCATCCTGTCTCTAAAACCCCCATTGCTGTTGCTTGCCTCATGGCCTCGCTGCTCCCTTCCTGCCCCTGTCTCCTCATTTCCATGCTTAGTCCATCCGGTTCACTTCAAATGAAGAACAATTTAATTACCTGTTTTGCTACCTTTTCTCTTGCTGACTCTTGATCTCTGGGTGTCTGCTGCCTCAAGTGACATTTCAAGATATCTTCTTCAAGCAAGAGAACAACTTCCTGAAAAAAATAATGATGCTTGCTCTTAAGTAATAATTCCTATCTCCCTCCAAACCTAAATATTTAAGTAATGAGATGCTGAGCAAATATAGGAATGATCATGTAGGTGGTGGTGTTAGTGATGGAAAGAAAGACTGATCAGGAGATATTTAAGAGATAATAAGATTCCATGACAAATTGGTCATAGAAGAAAAATGGAAGGGAACCAACATTTATTGAATGCCTGTATCTTAACAGCAACCTATTCTATTAGTTTTATCCCGACTTTCCAAGCAGTGGAAATCAGAGGGGTCAAATAATATGCTCAAGGCCACTCAGACAGTAAATGGAAGATCCAGGATCCAACCAAGGCGTGATTTAAAAACCTGTATTCTTTGCATTGTATCCTTAATCACTTATACTTCTACCATAGAGGACAGTAGGGTCCATTCTAAATTGTGTTTAGTTCAACACTGATTTGAACTTAATTCAAAAAGAAAATCATTTTTATATACAAATAAAGTTTGGCATATACTCTTTTTTTTTATAGCTTGCAATTTGAATCATTGCATGCATCTTTCTTTCAGTGGTTTCTCAGGCGCATGGAGCAGAATCTGCTGCTGCTTCAGTGTAAAGGCGGCTCCTCTTACTCACTTGCAAAAGCACAGCCAGTGGCTGGAAGTTCCAGGGAGGCTGTTTCCCAACTGTGAGTGCTGTCCAGGGGTAGACCAGGTGGGCCCACTCTCATGGGATATGAATATTTAAGCAAAGACTGGAGGACTGCTGCTGTGGGAATTTGAATTTGGATGGCAGGGTCCCACTTAGGGCTGTCCATAAGAACCGCTTGGGAAAGGCATGTTCAAAATACAGATGCCTGAGTTCTATTAGAGATGATCCAGTATGTGTAGAATGGCTCAGAGGCCTTTCAGATATGTTCCCTAGTTGATTATCAGGCACACCTGGGACCACTGAAACGGGTTGCCATTCACTCTTTTCCCATTTGCCCCAAGACTTGCTGGTGGCGCTTCGAGCTGCAGCGTGTACCCTGAGACAACTTTGCTACAAAATATCTCGCTTTTATTATTATTTTTGCATCGCTCTAGTGTCTCGACTTTGGAAACAAAAGACATCATTCTATTAATAGCATTCTGTTTTTACTAGTGGTATTTCCATTTGTAAAATATAGTAATTCTTGATCGCTCAAAGTGTCAAATCCAGAAAACGCAGCATTCCTGTGTGTGATGTTAATATCATTCTCGAACAGTTGCTGGCTGAAGATTCATTTGATGAATCTGATTTTTCTTAAGTAGATGATTCTGATGTTTGTTCTTTGTAGAAATAACTCCAGGAAGAGTTTTTTTATTTTATTTTCATATTGAAAATCGGTCAGATTTGCTTCAGCCTCAAAGAGCATGTTTATGCAAAATTAATTGAGCACTGGCAGTATTTTTTCCTAAATGGGTAAAGTTCCCTTCATCACTGGGTTCTTTAGAGTCTGTCTTCTAGTATGAGAGGGAGAGTCTTATTGCCTTTAAGACACAATGCTCTGTCCATGTAGGCAGTGATAACTGGTCAAACATGATTTCTGTTTCATTCTTGGAGAAGGTAGAATACCGAGCTGCCTTTAAAATATCTGGGTCATACATTCTCTTGGTAATGGAAAATGTTATTTACTCTCGTAGTACTTGGTGATGCCAGCAGACCACACATATTTTACTTTGAAGAGGCCAGATAATGTTTATACACCTGCAGGAGCTAGGAAGAGGAATCAAGATGGGATTCCTAGCTGATACATGTACTTACAAAAAACGGAAGGGTAAACAGGACTGGAATGGTTTGAGGAACGTAGCACACTCAAATGTACTTCTCCTTGGTGTGCTTGAAGCAGAAAAAGAAAACTCAAGGGACTCAGTGACAAATGTATATTTTCTGGGCCTTGAGTAACATGTTGGCCAGTAACTCTCCAGCTCTTGAGTTGAAACATTCATGATTTTTTAGAAAAAGCATTTGCTTATTCTTCCCCAAATAGATGGATACTGGTAATAAATAATGAAAAAATACTGAATGCCAGGAAAAGGACATGCAGTTTTTCCATCCTTCTGCTATAATGCTTTCTTAATAATTGATGTGTGCATCTTTTCTGGTGGTGAAAGACCTTTACTTAAAGAGAGATAGCAGATTGCCAAAGCTGGGAGATTTGCTGAGTTTGTGGCCGGCTCAGAGGCATTGACCACCAAACCCTTTGCTTTTCAGCAGCGGGACATCTCTCAGAAGAGGGCACAGGATAGGGCTGCCATGCCTTCTCCACTTCTTTTACCGTATTCTGTGCCACTCAGCCTTCTTTGGCAGCCAGCCTATTTCTCATTTTTAAGTAGGAGGGTTCTATAATTAACTTCAACCTATTTCTGCTGTGTTAATTAATGTGTGCATACAGAAAGTTGCTGTTTTCCCTTAAGGTGTGATGAATAGGACTGGTTTTTTTATGTAAGTCACTTAGAGCTTTAGCAGATGTAGCAGTTCACTTTGGGAAACATTAACATTGAATAGCAAGGCATAATAAATTCCTTATTTTTTTTATTTTTATTTTATTTTTTTTGAGATGGCGTGTCACTCTCTTGTCCAGGCTGGAGGGCAGTGGCATGATCTTGGCTCATTGCAACATCCGCCTGCTGGGTTCAAGCAATTCACCTGCCTCAGCCTCCCGAGGAGCTGGGACTACAGGCGTGTGCCACCATGCCCGGCTAATTTTTTGTATTTTTGGTAGAGATGAGGTTTCACCATGCTGGCCAGGCTGGTCTTGAACTCCTGACCTCATGATCCACCCACCTCGGCCTCCCAAAGTGTTGGAATTACAGATGTGAGCCACTGCACTGGGCCAATACATTCTTTTTTCTTTTAAATTTAATTTTTATTCTAAGTTCAGGGGTACCTGTGCAGGTTTGTTATGTAGGTAAACTTGTATCATGGGGGTTTGTTGTACAGATTATTTCATCACCCAGGTTATTGAGCCTAGTACCCATTAGTTATTGTTTCTGATCCTCTTCCTCCTCCCACCCTCCACCCTCCACCCTCCAATAGGCTTCAGTGTGTGCTGTTACCCACCATATGTCCCTGTGTTCTCATCAGTTAGCTCTCACTTATAAGTGAGAAGATGCAATATTTGGTTTTCTATACCTCCATTAGTTTGCTAAGAATAATGGCTTCCAGCTCTGTCCATGTTCCTGAAAAGGATATGATCTCATTCTGTTTTCATGGCTGCATAGTATTCCATGGTATATATGTACCACGTTTTCTTTATTCAGTCTACCATTGATGGACATTTAGGTTGATTCCATGTCTGTGCTACTGTGAATAATGCTGCAGTGAACATACATGTGCATATGTTTTTATAATAGAATGATTTATATTTCTTTGGGTGCATACCCAGTAATGAGATTGCTGGGTTTAATGGTATTTCTGTTTTCAGGTATTTGAGGAATTGTCACACTGTCTTTCACAATGGCATAACTAATTTACATTTCCACCAACAATGTATAAGCATTTGTTATTTTTTGACTTTTTAGTAATAGCCATTCTGACTGGTGTGAGATGATATTTCATTGTGGTTTTGATTTGCATTTTTCTAAGCTTTTCTTCATGTGATTATTGGCTGTATTTATTTCTTCTTTTGAAAAGTATCTGTTCATGTCCTTTGTCCACTTTTTAATGAGTTTTTTTCTTATAAATTTGTCTAAGTTCCTTATAAATTCTGAATGTTAGACCTTAGATGCATAGTTTGCAAAAGTATTCCCCCATTGTGTAAGTTGTCTGTTCACTCTGTTGATAGTTTTCTTTGCTGTGCAGAAGCCCTTTAGTTTAATAGATCCCATTTGTCAACTTTTCTTTGGTTGCCATTGCTTTTGGTGTCTTCATCATACAATCTTAGCCCGTTCTTTTGTCCAGAATGGTATTGCCTAAGTTGTCTTCCAGGGTTTCTATAATTTTGGGGTTTATATTTACATCTTTAATGTACCTTGAGGTAATTTTTGTGTATGGTGTAAGGAAGGGATCCAGTTTAAATCTGCATGTGGCTAGCCAGTTATACCAGCACCATTTATTGAATCCATTCCCCATTGCTTGTTTTTTATCAGGTTTGTTGAAGATTAGATAGTTACAGTGTGTGGTCTTATTTCTGGGCTCTATTCTATTTCTTTGGTCAATGTGTCTGTTTTTGAACCAGTACCATGCTGTTTTGGTTACTGTAGCCCTGTAGTATAGTTTGAAGTCAGGTAGCATGATGCCTCAGGCTTTATTCTTTTTGCTTAGGATTGACTTGGCTAGTGGGCTCTTTTTTGATTCTATATAAATTAAATTTTTTCTTGTTTTGTGAACAATGTCAATAGTTTAATAGCAATAGCATTGACAAAGCTAGAGGACTTGCTGAGTTTGTGGCCATTATAGAATTGAATCTATACATTGCTTTAAGCAGTATGGCCATTTTAATGATGTTGCTGAGTTTGTGGCCATTATAGAATTGAATGCTGAGTTTGTGAGTCATCATAGAATTGAATCTGTAAATTACTTTGGGCATTATGGCCATTTTAATGATATTGATTCTTCCTATCCAGGAGGATGAAATGTTTTTTCATTTAGGTTTGTCTTATCTCTGATTTCTTTGAGCAGTGTTAGTAGTTTTCCTTGTAGAGATCTTTTACCTCTCTATTTAGCTGTATTCCTACATATTTTATTTTATTTTTCTGATACAGCTAATTCTACTGGGTAAACTCTACCAGCAACTACAGTATAAAAAGCCATCCACAGACACCCTCTGGGCTCTCTATGGGCACTAGAAAACAGTGAACAAAGTAGAAGGGACCTGTCCAACGACAGTCAGAGCATGGTCTGAATCTGAACACCACACTATAGTGACTGTGATTTTTGGTAAGTCATTTAACCTCTCAGAGTCTTGTTTGCTCATTCATAAATGGTGCACGGAATGCCTCCTTTGATCAAGAGTGACTCATGCAATGTTTGCAAAGCTTCTGAGCCATAGAACTCAATTCATGAGCCTAGACATTGGCTATAAGCATTCATCCCATTAGACAAGATCCTTGAGAATAGAGATGATGTCTTATTTGATTTATGTCTCCAGTGCCTAGTAACAATAGGAATTCGTATTTATTGAAAGAACAAAAAAATGATTTTGTCTTATTTGATTAGTAATCTTTACAACTGTGCAATGATTCTTGCTGGGGTGTAGATAACTCTTTAGCCCTAAACTCTTCACCTGCCTCTGTCTCTAAAGGAATTCGGAACTATCATCCAGACTTTCTCAACCCCCTTGGCAGAGTGTTGGCTTGCCAGTCCACAGAACCTACCACCTAGAATTACACTATCCCTTCTTGCATGAGTGTCCTCTGAGATGTGGGGTGGATGCAAAGCTTTGCAGAGATGCTGGTGGTCCAGTTTGCCCAGATGTGCCATGTAGCCACTCCCATCTTGGGTCATGTCATGTCAGTGCCAGTGCTACAGACAAGCAAGGTATGAGGGGCAGCAGGTTTTTTTTCTGATTTCAGAGACGTCTATCCATCCTCTGCTTCTGTGCTCCTTTCCCAGCCCAGGGAAATCTCTTTTTAGTCTGAATGAGATCAATTTCCCCTTTCTGCTCTTTAAGGCACTCCATACATCCCTAGAATCCCTCTTTCCCTAATGTTGCAGGCTTTTGGAATACACAAGCCAGAAACAGTTTCAGGTTTATTTTTTGATTTATTTTCTGCTCTGCCTAAACCTCTCCTGGATATCAAACATGTAAGACTCAATACTTGCCTGAATCTGGGAAGGGAGAGTTAATATCTTAAAATGTTATAGGTCTAGTGCCTAGGAGGAAACAATTAGATATTGGGGACTGGTCTTACCAGGGATGGCAAATGTTATAGGACTTTAGGGGATATTAATTCCTTATGATTGTGAGATGGTGAAACTCCAGATATCATGGCATCATTTAAGACAGGAAAAAGGAAGGGAAAAACAACAGTTTTCTTTTTCTTTCTTTCTTTTTTTTTTTTTTTTTTTTGAGATGGAGTCTCACTCTGTCACTCAGGCTGGAGTGCAGTGGCGTGATCTCAGCTCACGGCAACCTCTGCCTCCTGGGTTCAAGCGATTCTCCTGCCTCAGCCTCCCGAGTAGCTAGGATGACAAGCGTGCACCACCACACCTGGTTAATTTTTGTATTTTTAGTAGAGACAGAGTTTTACCAAGTTGGCCAGGCTGGTCTCAAACTCCTGACCTTGTGATCCACCTGCCTTGGCCTCCCAAAGTGCTGGGATTACAGACACGAGACACCGCGTCTGGCCTGTTCCCTTATAACAAGAAATGAAATGTCATTTTAGAGCCCCTCTGCCTCTCTGAGAGTTTTTATAATGTATCATTGACCAAGATTGGGTCACATAGCACAGGAAGCAGGAAAAACAAACACTGGGTTTCCAGCCTCAATGTGGGGAGACAGCAAGTGAGAAGAGGTGAGGCATGCTGTTGGGTTAGCCCATGTCAGCCTGGGTCCCCCAAGAAGCAGAACCCAAAACAGGGCTTCAAAAGCAATTGGTTTGTTTGAGTGTGAAGTAAAGCCTGGTAAAGTGGTGAGAAAGTGAGATGAAAAGGAGAAGCCACATATATTAGCCTGGGTTCCCTGAAGAAACACAGTCAATAGGGAATATTTATATGAAATATACACATATATATACTATACATATGCATACATCGGACACACACAAACATATATACAAACATGTATAAAGGGATTTACTATAATGTATTGACTCATATGATTTTAGAGGCAGAGAAATGCAAGATCTGTATTTGGCAAGCTGGAGACCCAGGAGGGCTGCTGGTGTAAGTTCCAGTCCAAATCCACGTCTGAAGGCAGGAGAAGACTGATGTCCCAGCTCAAAGGCAGTTGGGCTGAGAGAGGGAATTCTTTCTTTTTTTTTTTTTTTGAGACAGAGTCTTGCTCTGTTGCCAGGCACCAGACTGGAGTGCAGTGGCACGTGATCTCAGCTCACTGCAACCTCCACCTCCTGGGTTCAAGCAGTTCTCCTGCCTCAGCCTCCCGAGTAGCTGGGACTACAGGCACGTGCCACCATGCCCGGCTAATTTTGTATTTTAGTACAGACAGGGTTTCACCATGTTGGCCAGGATGGTCTTGATCTCTTGACCTTGTGATCCACCTGCCTTGGCCTCCCAAAGTGCTGGGATTACAGGCGTGGGCCACTGCGCCAGCAGGAATTCTTTCTAACCTAGGCTTTGTTGTCTTCAGGCCTTCAATGAACTGGATAAATCCCACTCACATTGGGAGGGAGCCTTCTGCTTTACTCAGTTTGCTAAATCAAATGTTAATCTCACCCAGAAACATCATCACAGACACATCCAGAATAATATTTAACCAATGTCTGGGCACCCTATGGCCCAATCACATTGACCAGGACAGAGGGCATTTGTCAGTTTGGCTACCACCATGGGCAGCCGGCTCGTAATCCTGTTGCAGTGACTTCAAGATCTAGTGTAAAATATAGAGACTGGTGCTATCTCACATTTACCAATTGTTGGTTGAGGGCTGCTGGGGATTGAAATCCCTGATACTCTTTCCTGCTCATGAACTGGCAGATAGGCTTTGGTTTGAGGATACCTTAGGCAAAGCAGTGCAGGTTCTGGCCATCGGAAGTCCAGAGGTGGTTCTTTAGTAGTAAGATGAGGGAATGTGAGTGGACACTGATGGTATCGGTTGCCCCAGCTGACAGAGTCCACCACACAGGGTGTAGTAAAGCACTTGGATGTTCAGTAAATGCTTTTTGATTTTTTTTTAAATGTAAAGCTGGTGATTGATTCTAAGTCAAAGATGTTTTGACCTGTAGGATTTTATCTCAGAAGAGAAACTGTGCTCTTAGGACATTTTCTCTGGGGACAACCCTGAAAGACTGAGGATCTTACGGGGAGAATCTTAAGTGATTGAACTGTTGACCTTACAGCCTGAACCACTGGGAGGTGTGCTTTTAGTCTCTCCATCTTGGACATGGTTTGGCACTTGAAGGGAGGGCAGATCCCATTGTCTTATGTAGCTTTCAAATTCATTCTCGGCCAGAGTGGTGCTATTTGGTGTTCTCACGTGAAAAAACGGGCTCAGAGAAGGATTTGCTCAGGTCACCCTGCTGCAAATGTCAGCATAAAACACAGGGAAGCCTGATGATGAAACTGGGACCTGTTCCATGATACGTGGTGGTTCCTTCCCAGGAAGATGACCTTTCAAATGTGCCATAGAAATTAATGATGTTATAATTATACACTGCTTCTTGTGCTGACTCACTTCCAGGCCTGTGGCAGAAAGTTCTTCTGATGGGAGTATGTAACACCGACCCTCTGACATCCTCTCTCTCTGCCTCTGTCTTTCTGGCTATCTCTCTGTTGCTCTTTGGTCATGCGTATACAGCTGTTGGTAGGGTTTGGTGTCACATTCTTGAGCTGATTAAGTCAGCTCATGCTGGGCTGAACCATACTCTTGAGGTATTGATATTTTCTCCTGAATTATTAACTTTCAGATAGCTGCTAATATATGTGTTGGAAAAACATAAGTTGCAAATAAAACTTGGCTTTCTTTTGTCTTTCTGTTATTAAAATTAATACACACATGGAGTTGTTTGTGAATGCCCCTCTTCTTCTTTGAACGTGTTCCTGATCCCTAGCTCCTGTTGCAGGAAGGACCAGCTGTCCATGTTTCTGCCTCAGTGTCGGCGTCCATAAGCAGTGGGGGGGAGGGGCACAAATTGTAAGGAAACCAGTCCTATCCTATTGTATTTTCTGTCCTAGGAATTTAGTTATGAGGCTCTGAGAAATTGAAATAGTCATACTGTGGCAAATCATGTCGCAAAATCACATCTGAGCCTTAGCTATGGGGACAGAGGAGCTCGTAGTGAGCAGAGAGCAGGCAGATGCTTGTGGGGAAGCAGAGACAAGAGAACAGATGGCTCTGTGGGGAAGGAGTTTTGAATTCTGCACCCCCACCCCTCTGCTCTTGGGCTAGACATTTCTCCCCTTGCCTAAGAGACTCCCATGATTATGATGAAAAAAACCCCTCTTACGCATGTAGCCTGGGAGTGGGCATGGGTTCCTTTCCATCCAGATGATCTTCAGTCAAGACAATTTATGTGCGAGCCTGTGGGCTTTGGCCATGGAGCTTCCTCGCCGTGAAGGTGGAGCTCTGCCAGTTGCTGAGATGGAAAAGTAACAGTTAAGCACACATGTGCACATTCCAGCCTGTGTGTTTATTCATAAAACGGATCAGGGCCAAAATTCCTAATTGAAACAAAACAAAAGCACAACCATCTAAAGAGAGAAACCATGTCATTAATAGTTACACAGAAAAGGTGAGTCAAATTACCAGGTGGTTTCCATAGAAAAGTTAAACTGCACCTTGATAATTTGGCTATAATACTCCTAGGGAGCAAGTTGTGATTTGTTTGTTTATTTTAAAAGATAAACAGCACCTCTAAAAGCCTAAATAACAAAAGTTAAATATAAACCACTCTAGCCTAATGAGCCTAAGATCACTAAGGACAAACCTACAGCCCAAGAAACTCAGATATATTGATCCATTTTTGTGATGGAGGCTGCATGCCAAAGAGCTGCTGGGCATCTCACCAAACACAGGGAAAGATATAATTATTCATGGTTTTCAAGAAGGCTAAAATTTAGGAAAAATGAAAATAAAGCCTAAAAGCAAAGCAGTGCTCAGTGTAGAGGGGTCTGGACTGTAAATTGAACCCAGGCTCCCATTTCCTTGGAAATGACAAAGTCGAGATAAATGTGAGCATTTTTGTCAGGAACCCCTTATCTGAAGCTCTGTATCTGGGCTGAAAATCAAGGCTGCTTCTCTGTGTCAAAGTGACTTAGATCTTCCAGGCAAGTGTGAGATGGTTCATTCTTACTCATACAATTTCCAACAGTGAAGTTTCTGATAGTCACTGAT
>CAUYLG010077478.1:0-31760 GCA_963573385.1 Cacajao melanocephalus
CCACAACCACATTAAAGCCCCTCAATACTTTTTTTTTTTTTTTTTTTTTTTTTTTGAGATAGAGCCTCGCTCTGTTGCCCAGGCTGGAGTGCAGTGGTGCAATCACAGCTCACTGCAGCCTCGACCTTTTTGGGCTCAAGCGATCCTCACGCCTCAGCCTCCCAAAGTGCTGGGACTACAGGCATGAGCCACTGTGCCCGGCCTGTTTTTATTCTACAGTAAGAATCACTTACTCTAGTCACCTGTGTCTCAGGTAACGGAGGATGGCCACATTGAGATGACTCGGAGCTGGGGCAAAGCAGACTCGGGCCCATCTGTTCTAGACCTGGTAGCTGAAGGCGGCCCCTTTCAAATGTTCCACTCAAACAGGGAAACAAGAATTCATACTCATTTGAAGGAATCTGAAGTTCCTATACTTGTGCAGGAAATTAAAACAAGCTGGAATAGTATCTGTCGTCTCTGGCCACAGATGCAGAGTAGTTGCCCCTTATGGTTGTAAAGGTGAAAGCTCCTCCTCCAGCTTCTTTTAGGGGCAGGGAGGACAGGACATCTGCTCTGTCAAATGTTCACACCAGATTTAAACTGTTCAGCGCCCTTGTCCTATGGAAACCTTAGCAGATACATTTAGAATAGCAATAAATATATATGAGATATACTTTTATTTATTTTTATACTCATCCCCTTTAAAAAGGCGTCAAGATCAGAATGGTTAAATGTGGGTCGAGAGGGATCAGAGGGCACAGTGTCTAGGCCCGTCTCCACATAGCTTCCTCCTCCCTCTGCCACGCTAGAGCTTCCGACCCCAGGACAAAGCCCCCAGCTGAGGTCCTCGGTAACTTCCTGGCTGTGCTTCCTTGCAGCCGTGCCATCCCATCCTTACGGGATCACGCTCCTCAACTGTGATGGCCACTCCATGACCCTCGGCTGGAAGGTCCCGAAGTTCAGCGGTGGCTCACCCATCCTGGGCTACTACATGGACAAGCGTGAAGTTCACCATAAAAACTGGCACGAGGTCAATTCCTCGCCCAGCAAACCGACAATCCTAACGGTTGGTGGTTTTTGTCTGTTTGTTTTTTCTTGCCTGCATGGTTGTTTTACATTTTGGGCAGTGTTTCCTAGTTTGGTCACATTAGATAATTTGATACAGACACAAAAATGGGTTAAAAAATGGCATCATGAGATCATGAAGCTTTGGAGCTGAAAAGATCCTAGGAATCATATTCTTTTTCTTTCTGAGAAGCAGTGAAGAAGAGAGCTCAGTGATGGAGTGGGTCTGACACTGAGTCAGTGACCTCTGATGTGACCAGGACTCGTCCTGGTACCCGTGATAACGTCCCTTATTCCAAGCTCTGAGGCCTTGAGGATAGGGATGCAGTCTCACGGGGTGCCCGAGGCAAGAGTCATGCTGAATGTGTGTTTAGGAAGAGAGTGACATTGACTCTCTGCCGGTCACCCACCACTTCCCTGAGACACGCTTTTATTTCAAGCCTCCGAGGGAGTGCCTTGCTGCAGTGCCTGTGATGCTCAGGTACAGATGGCAAGGACGTCGACACAGAGCTCAGAGATCTGGGGTCAGATCCAGATGCGCCCATGGCAGCCACTGTCCTCTTTCCCTGTCTAGCCCTTGACCCCTCATCTGAGCATGGATGAATGACCCTCACCTCACACTGCAGCCCCCGTCCCAACCCCGTGACAGCCACAGACCCCTGGGGAATCACTTACACTCCAACAGGAGGGCTTTCTTTTTGGAGGAGGCAAGGTCTTCGAAGAGCTAATCTTTGTCTACTAGAAAATTCTGCTTCATAAATATATCTCTTATAATGTGTAATATATTTTAAATATTTTCTGTATACATTATGATAGATGGGCAACTTTCCAGGTTGTTGTGACACTGTTGATACCTTGCCCATGTTCAATCTGTGTTCTGATGCCTTAGAACGTCTAAATGTTCTCAACTTAAAAATTTTTGTATTTTTAATCGACAAATAACAATTGTATGTATAAATGGGGTACAGTGTAATATTTTAATATATGTTTACATTATGGATTATGGGTACATTAGCTTCGTTAAATCAAGCTAATTAACATCTTCATTGCCTCCCAGTACTTATAATTTTTGTGGTGAGAACATTTAAAATCTGTTTATTTATGTATTTATTTATTTTTTGAGACAGAGTCTCACTCTGTCACCCAGGTTGGAGTGCAGTGGCATGATCTCGGCTCACTGCAACCTCCGCCGCCCAGGCTCAAGTGATTCTCCTGCCTTAGCCTCCCAAGTAGTACAGGCATGCATCACTATACCTGGCTAATTTTGTATTTTTTTAGTAGTGACAGGGTTTCACCATGTTGCCCAAGTTGGTCCTGAATTCCTGACTGACCCCAGGTGATCTGCTTGTCTCAGCCTCCCAAAGTGCTGGCATTACAGGTGCGAGCCAGTGTTCCTGGCCTAAAATCTATTCTAAAACTTTTTTTGAAATCCATCTACTACACATTATTATGGGTACATCATCTCCGTGCTGTGCAAGAAGTGCCAGAACTCGCCCCTCCTGTTCCTGCTGGAAGTTTGTCCCCCCAGTCCGGCACCCTTGTCCCTCTGTCCCGCGCCTCCCCGGCCCCATGCCCACCTTCAGGTCCCTGTCTTTGTGAGTGCGGCTGTTTTAGATTCCACATCTGGGCAAGATCACGTGTGTCTGTCCTTCTGTACCTGGCTCATCTCACTCAGCAAAACAGTTCTTTACTCCGTGTGAAATTCCTGAGAAAAATACCTGCTTCCTTTCTGGATGCTTCGCAGCTACTTCAGTGAGGCGGATGAAGGCACTCACCACGGACTGAAGTGGTTTATCCTCAGACATCTTGCTATGGAAGCTATTTTTTGAAACAGTGTTTACCTAGAGAGCGTTTTTGTTCCACAGGCCCTGCAGAGTCGAGGCTCGTGGCGTTGGCCAAAGGCCTTCCTAGAGCTTTGTCCCCCAGCCAGGCAGCGTCCTCGAGGGCCTGGGGGGTGGCCCGGGACTGCAGCACCCCAGGGACCTGGGCAGCCCGGGGGCCCTTGCCCTGCGGAGTCCGAGTGTGGGGGACATGGTGGGCTCCATCTCCAGGGTGACACCCTTGTGTCCAGGGCAGGGCCTGGTCAGGGGACAGCATGTGGCCTGAGTGCCTGTCTCCTCCAGGTCTCTGCCCTTGCCTTGGCTCTGGGTGACGGTCGCCTCTCTGGGCCTCAGTTTCCTTACTTGCTCCTGGGGTATTACCTGTCCCCCGCCCCCCCTACCCCGTGTAGGAGCCTTTGGAGATTGAATGAGGGACACATGTAAGGTTTCACGCAGCTGCAGCTTGTCAGGCTCATGAAGAGCCTTCCTGAAATATTTGCTCCAATTTCCTGACAAGGTTCCTTCCTCTCATGTTTTATTTCACAAGCCAGTTATAAAAACTCCTTTCCCTCAGTGGGTTGGAATCCTCCCTTTATCTCACATATTCATTTAAACGAAACCTGAATAGGTGGATGGCTTGATGGAAGGCTCACTCTACGAGTTCAAAATTGCTGCCGTCAACCTGGCCGGCATCGGGGAGCCCTCAGACCCCAGCGAGCACTTCAAGTGTGAGGCCTGGACCATGCCAGAGCCCGGTGAGTGGCTGCCCCCAGGACACCTGCTTCTAGCGCACAGGTTGGCTGGGAAGGGGCCTCTGTGGCTGCGGCTTAGGCCTTGCCAGCCTTTACAACGCATCTGTTCCTCGGACACCTGCAGCCACAGAGCCACTGTGCGCCAGGCACCGCGCAGGACTGAATTGAATCAGGCAGACACAGCGTCTAGTCTGGGGCACGTGTGGTCCAGAGGCTGATGATGAGGGCAGAGTGGGAGGCCCTGAGGTGAGGCGGGAGGGAGCACAGGAGGATACCCAACCCAGACCGTGGGGAGAGGGACAGCTTCTCATGCATCCCCTGACCTATGACAAGGACTTGGTCCGCGTCCCCTTCCCCTAAAGGAGCAGAGAGGGACCGAAGGGCAGTCAGAGAGGGTCTCAGGTGGAGGAGAAGGTGCCAGCCCAGGCCCCAGCTGGGAGGCACAGCAGGGCTCTCATTTGTGGGTCACCTCCTGCTGTTTTCCTCTCAGACCATTTGGAGATCTCGGGGCTTCCAGTTCTAAAAGGCATAATTGTTGCAAATCTGCTTTGATTTAGCTCGCACTCCACTGATTTTTCATTTTGAGATGAGGCCTCTCTATGTTGCCCAGGCTGGTCTTGAACTCCTGGGCTCAAGCCGTCTTCTACCTCAGCCTCATGAGTAGCCGGGACTCCAGATTCACGTCACTGTACCCTGCTCACACTTTCTGTCTGTTTTCACAAGTTTTCAAGTGCCAGACATTGATTTGTCTCTAACCCATCAGGGATCAAATGCAATGGATAATATAGGCATACTTCAACAAAGTAAAACCTGAAAGTTGAAGCTGAAAAAGTTGAAAGTTCAGAGTGTTTTCCAATGTTATGGCCAGAGTATACTGCGTTTCTCCTTTCAGTCAGTGACTTTTGACTTAATAAATCAGCTGCTAAGAATCCAGATAAATAAGTCCTTCCCCTCCCCTCCCCTTCCCTCCCCTCCCTTTCCTTCCCTTTTCCTCCCTTTCCCTCGCTTTCCCTCCCCTCCCTTCCCCTCTATTCCCCTCCCTTCCCTCCCTTTCCCTTCTCTTCCCTCCCCTCCTTCCTTCTTTCCTCCCTCCTTTCCTCCCTCCCTCCCTCCCTCCCTCCATGCCTCCCTCCCTTCCTCCCTTCTACCTTCTTTGCTACCTTCTTTGCTGCCTTCCTGCCTTTCTTGTTTTAATGAAATTAATTTATGAAACTTAGAAAACCAATGGCAGAAAAAGCCGTTATAGTTTTCTGAGTCTTTTTTGAGGGTTGATAGGAAGCGGCCTCTTGAGACTCAAGGCCGCAGTGAGACTGGCTGAGGATGGTGCGGGGGCTGCCTCTCTGTTCGCCTGCACTGCTTGGTGCTTGCCTGGACCTGGGCCTCAGTGCCACGTGCCCTCAGAGTTGCCGTGGGTGTTTGTAGAGGGCAGGGCTGCAGCTGTGTGCTGCTGGCCAGGTGGGCAGGCTCCCTGAGTGACTGTGACCCACAGGCGTCAGCCCCGGGGAGGGTAACTTAAGAACCGTCCTTTTCTGCACACTGTTCCTCTCTGTGATAGTATCTGGTGGTCCCGCAAGTGCAGCGTGGACTTCTGGATGATTCTACATGGATCCACAGTTGCCCTGATGCCTACAGAAGGGGTGGCAGGAGCGTTAGGCTGGGCCCTCATCCTCCACCCCCTACATCATGCAAGCACCCTCCTTACCACGCTCTCCAAGAGAGGCTGATAAGCCTCAGATGGGGAACAGTTACCGAGGGTCCCGATGGGGGGCGTCCTGGAGGAGCAGCAGGTCCCCAGGGCTGGAGCGGGTGTGCAGGACTGGCTGTGCACACAAAGGCAAGGTGGCATCTGACGTCGCAGGTCCTGCGTACGACCTGACGTTCTGTGAGGTCAGGGACACGTCCTTGGTCATGCTGTGGAAGGCCCCCGTGTACTCCGGCAGCAGCCCTGTTTCTGGGTATTTCGTGGACTTCAGGGAGGAGGATGCTGGAGAGTGGATCACTGTCAATCAGACGGCAACGGCCAACCGTTATTTAAAGGTGAGTCTCGGCTGGGTGTGGTGGCTCATGCCTATAATCCCAGCACTTTGGGAGGCAGAGGCGGGCCAATCACTTGAGGTCAGGAGTTTGAAACCAGCCTGGCCAATATGGTGAAACCCCATCTCTACTAAACATACAAAAAAAAAAAAAATTGCCAGGCATGGTGGCACCTGTAATCCCAGCTACCCAGCAGGAAGCTGATGCAGGAGAATTGCTTGAACCCAGGAGGCAGAGGTTGCAGTGAGCTGATATTGTGACACTGCACTCCAGCCTGGGTGACAGTGAGACTCTGTCTCAAAAAAAAACACAAAACAAAACAAAATAAACAAAAAAAATAAAGGTAAGCTTCCATCTTGGTGTTTCCCTTTGTGTGAAAGTGCTGTTGATCTCTACAAGCCGGCACAGAGCCCTGAGGTGGACCTGCTCAGATGACCGGGGCGTGGCTGCCGAGGATGTAGGTGCCATGTACACCGTGGGTCCCAGCCGTTGGCGGGACGGTGCCTTGAGAATGCTGTGCCCTCCTCCCATTCACACCAAGGTGCTGTTTCCTCCTGGGGAACTGCACCCGAAGTGCCTGTTTTCTCTTATATTGCAGTCTAATAGCTGTTAACTGTTCATGGGCTATGTCTAGGTGCTTTCCACAGGGATGAGGCATATTGTACTATGACCTTCCACTTCACGCCCTGCGTTTAATTTACCTAATTCATGTGATCGTTAAAGTCCGTGTGGTAAACACCACACACAGATATACACACAGTTTTCATACCTGGAGCAAAATTATAATGTCTCAATTGCTTCAGCGTCTCTCTCTCTCCAGATGTTTCTGTTTGGGGCACGGCGGTTCCTCAGTGACTGGGTCAGTTGTAAGGACTGTTCTGAGCCCCAGGGGGTGTATATGCTCCAGCTGAGTTGCCAACTGCCTTAACCCAGAGGTTTTCTTCTCTGGGTGCTGGGCCCTGTGGTGGGGCAGGCCTACGTCCTTCCCTACAGCACAGCCACATCTGGGTCCGGCACCCAAGCACAGGCCGAGAGGGCCTTCCGCAGGTGACACCCTCCCGGAACCCCTTGACAATAGGAAACAGCCAGTTTCTTTAAAATGAACAAATCGGCATCTAAGAATCAGCTACATAAGTCAACTAGAAGCTTAGTAAATATATATTGATGTTTCTCAAAGCAGGTTATAATAGGAATAACCCATGTATGTACAAGTAGAGATGGGATTCATTTTGATGTCCATAGAATTATGAACTAACTACTGTTACAAGTGTGATATTGAACTGTGTAAAACACATAACATAGAATGATTATGTGTCTATGTGTAGATGGGTGTATGGAAATATAAACACCAGATTATGAACTAGTGATGCTGATTTTACTTCTGCTTTAAAATATGCAGAGGTAAAAAAAAATGAAAGAGGTTCTATCAGATTGGTAGCACATGTGTTTATTTCTCCAAAGTGAAATTCTGCATGACTGTGAATCTCCTCTTCCCTCCTTTTCTAGCTCACTAAGTATCGTTCTTTCAACTGGAAAAAAAAAGCTATTTTTGAAAAGACCTATTCATAACAAAATGTGAAAAATTCCAGGGTCGTCTTTATTTTGCCTTCACACATATGGTCTTTCCTCTGTCGTTTCAAGGTCTGTGACCTGCAGCAAGGGAAGACCTATGTCTTTAGGGTCCGAGCAGTGAATGCAAATGGCGTGGGGAGGCCCTCGGACATGTCAGAGCCCGTGCTGGTAGAGGCCAGACCCGGTAAGGCTTTGCCATTAGCCATTCAAAATAGCAAAAAATATGGAACCGCAATGACTTGCGGGGAGAGTGTGCATGTATTACGTATGTATGTATGGGTGTGTGGATAAATGAATGGTAGAGTGTACATGTATTATGTATGTATGTGTGGATGGAGAAATGCATGTATTATGTGTGCATGTGGGGATGGGTGTACAGATAAACGAGTGGGAGAGTGTGCATGTATTATGTGTGTATGTGGATGGGTGTGTGGATAAATGAGTGGGAGAGTGTACATGTGTTATGTGTGTATGTGTGGATGGGTGCACGGATAAATGGGACAGTGTACACATGTTATGTGTGTATGTGGATGGGTGTATGGATACATGAGTGGGAGAGTGTACATGTATTATGTATGTCTGTGTGGATGGGTGTATGGATAAATGAGTGGGACATCGTATACGTATTGTGTGTGCATGTATGGATGGGTGTGTGGATAAATGAATGGGAGAGTTATATGTGCATGTATGGATGGGTATATGGATAACTGGGAGAGCGTACATGTATTATGTGTGCTTGTATGGATGGGTATGTGGATAATAAATGGGAGGCTTATATGTGCATGTATGGATGGGTGTGTGGATAAATAAAGGGATGTCTTGTCATATTTTTAAAAAGATTTGGATGGGTAAATGAAGTATGCACTTTAATCTCTGCCTGTGCACTAATGACCCTGGAGTAGAAGGAGAGCACATTGGGTCATGAAGACATGGTTGGCAGGGGTTGTTCTTGGAATGGTCAAGTCATATTCAGGAAGGATGGTGTTTTTAAAATATTATTGCTGGATTTTTATTAGAAAATTTTAAAGCTGTTGGTAATTTTCTTGGTTCCAGTGAATAAAACTTCCCTGGAGTCAACCTTAAAAGGGTGAGTACTTGTGGACGCAGGACACACACTCACAGGATACACAGTCTGTTTATTTTGTGTTGCTGGATAATTTATTTTAAAAAGTTTATTTGGCTCGTGATTCTGGAGGCAGGAAGCACAGTGTCAGCATCTGCTGTGGTGGCTCTGGTGGCTCCGGTGAGGGCCTCCCACTGCCCCACAACATGGCAGAGAAGTGGGCGTGTGCGGAAACGGACCCAGCATGGGAGGCAGCCTTGCTTTATAACACTTGCTTTCTCTGGAATGAGTCCATTGCACTTCAACCAACCAACCAACAGCCAGGGTTATTAGCAAGAGTCTACCCAGTCTTTCCAGAAAGACATTAGTCTATCTTACCAACCTTATCAACTCTTTTAAAAATATTTTTATTACTTTATTTTTTATAGAGACAGGGTTTCATTCTGTTGCCCAGGCTGGTCTTGAACTCCTGAGCTCAAGTGATCGTCTGGCCTTGGCCTCCCAAAGTGTTGGAATTACAGGCGTGAGCCGCTGCACCTAGTCCCCAATCACCTCTTAAAGGCCCCCCCCCACAACACCATTGCACTATTACATTGCAATGTGAGTTTTGGGGGGACAGCCACAAGAGTGTGACCTGAATAGCTCCGCGGAGCCTCAGGAAGCAGCGGAGCCTCAGACTGTGAATGTCCTGATGGCTCTCTGCGGTGATCTCTCACTGCTTCATTTCACCCTGACACCTGGTTTTCCTTGCACCTCTGTCTTCTTGGTGACCTGAGAGTCTCTACACTTCATGGCCTCAGTCCCACTCACCAGCAGAGGCTGAGCTGTGTCTTGTCCATTTCCTAATTCCTAAGAGATGAATTCTACCTTGCACATAATCTGATGTTCACCTGGGTAAAAAAGTAGCAAATAAACCACAAACAACTCCTGCTTCCAAACAAGACAAGGCAAGCCCCATAGAGAAGGCAGAGCCATGTGAAGGGGGAGCTCAGTGGCTCTGGACTTCCCTGTGAGGGTCAGGAGCAGAGATTCCATAGAGAACAGGATCCTCAGGGCCTGGAGAGGCAGCCCTGAAAGGTTTTCTGCAGTTGCATGGGCTGCAGAGGTGGAAGTGGGCAGAAATGTGATAAATTTAAAAAATTAGCAGCAACAAAACAACCAGGCCCCTCCAGGTACTCCCTAAAGTGTTTCCTCTCTTGTGATTCTCTGATCAGTCCTGGGTCATTAAATACAACTGGTGATGCGGTGTAAGATGAGGTCTCTGCTTTGCTGCCCGTTCTCATGCTGCTATGAAGAAATACGTGAGACTGGGTAATTTATAAAGAAAAGGGGTCTAATTGACTCACAGATCCATATGGCTGGGGAGGCCTCGGAAAACTTAGTCATGGCAGAAGGCACCTCTTCACAGGGCGTTAGGATGGTGTGAGCGCCAGTAGAGGAAATGCCAGATGCTTATAAAACCATCAGATCAGGTGAGACTCACTCATTATCACGAGAACAGGATGGGGGAGACCATCCCCACGCTCCAATCACCTCACTCCCTCGACACTTGGGGATTACAATCCGCAATGATATTTGGGTGGGGACACAGAGCCAAACCGTGTCGCCCTCCTCCAGAAAAGAGTTCAACGGACACTGTGTCCCTAAGCTGCTCACCTCGTGTTCTTTGTATGCAGGCACCAAGGAAATCAGCGCCGGCGTGGATGAAGAAGGCAACATCTACCTGGCCTTCGACTGCCAGGAAATGACGGACGCCTCTCAGTTCACCTGGTGTAAATCCTATGAAGAGATTGCAGATGACAAGAGGTTTAAAATCGAAACCGTGGGGGATCAGTAAGTCTGGCCTGGAAGTTGGATATTGCAAACTTCTAGAAGCTACTGCAGACAGAAGCAGCCGACATTCACCTACTCTTCTTCTCTTTTAGCTCCAAGCTGTACTTTAAGAATCTGGATAAGGAGGATTTAGGGACCTACTCGGTGTCTGTAAGTGATACAGATGGCGTGTCCTCCAGTTTTGTTCTGGACCCAGAAGGTAATATCTATATGGCAGAACCTTGCCTATTTTGGTTTTATTACACTTTAAAAGATTGACACCAACATAGAAAAGACTTACTTGCTTAGAGAGAAGAAGTATGTTTGCAGGAGGCTGGCTATGGGGGATATGTATATAAGCCAAAACTTACTTTAGAAATTAAACAAACTCTAAAGTTTATGTGGTTTCCATCAAATAGTCTCTGGTCCAGATACATTGCTTGTATAGCCTTCAACCTGTACTTTTAAAGTTGAGTCTTAGCCACATTTTAATAGTTTTGTATGCAGAGGGTAACATATTAGCAAAGAAATCCATAAAATTACCGAAAGGCCAACGGATGAAAGAGTCTTCCCTCCCTTCCAACACCGAGAAAACTGGATGAACGAAGAAAATTTTTTTTATGCATGTGAAATAATTTTTAACTGTCATGGTGAAAACCTGCTGCTCTCTTACAAATGGAAGACAGCAGAGAGAAGTGAGAAAAGTCTGTCTAGTAATCAAGGGGAAAAACAATAGTTTTCTTAGGTAGGTTCACAGATCTGAGTTCATCAGGCACACAGGCTCAGGCAGGCAGGGCTGAGTTTTTTTAACTGCCTGGTATCATGTGTGTTTATGTGGCCCCTCATCTACCCCACCCACAGGGCAGAGTCAGCCTTAGACATTTTCAAACAAAGGGGCAGTGATGCAGCATGAAGTTGTAGGACTGGATGGTATCCTCAGATCTCTGGGTTTCTTTGGATCTTTAAGGCATTTGAGTTTCCAAAAGTTTTCTCTTAAAATGCTCTCCGGGGCGGTGTGAATGATCTCCAGGGATGCCCTAAGATTGACAAGCAGATCCTTTAGTTATCATATCAGTCACTGTCCAGGTTGACAGGATGCAGAGGGTGTGACCTGAGAACATCTGACCCAGGATGGGTGTTGAGGGCTGGGCAGGTACCCACGGGGGTGGGAGGGGGCAGCCAGAATCACACCCTCAGCTTCTTGAGTGTGTAGATCTGGCTCGATGTTGGTTAAATTCCAGAAAACTCATGCACATTTAACAAGACACAGCTGGACAAATGAGGAGGCCCGCACTGTCTCACTTTTCTTGGGTCCTCAGTTTGCCTCTCACAGGCAGGGCAGTAAGAACCCAAAATCTAGGTGCATGCTTTTAAAGCAACCTCTGCTGGCCCTGCCTCCAGGGTCTTGACACGGTTTTGTACCTTCGAGACATCCTGAAGGCATTCTGAAAAGCTAAGCATTCCTCCACACCATTTCAAAGTTTCTATCTTAATTTTAAATATTTTAAATATTTGCAAAAGGTAAAATTTTCGCCTTCTCTTATATCGTGTATAGACTTCAGATATATTTGAGGCAAAACTTTGAAACTGAAGATGTAGCGCATTCCATTTATGGAAATTCCTACTGGAAGATTTAACTGGGAAAGCCAGTGCTCCCTGTCTAACCAGTTGCCGATGTCAATTTACTTTTGGCCAGAAAAATCTGGCTTCATTTTTCATTTCGAATAGACATACTCACAAAAGGCTTGAGACCACCATCTCATTTCTGATTCTAATTTTAAGAAGGAAGGAAGGAGAAAAAATGAAGTGGCTGAGAGCCTCAGATTTTCTTGCCTTGCTCTTGAGACTTTCTCAGGAAAGCAAAATGCAATGTATTTTGTTGATTTATTTATTTTTTCTTTCTTCCTTTTTTAAAATTCATGGTAATACACTTTCGTGATGGCATGAGCGGTATGTATATTTTTCTTTAATGAGACTGAAGGAGGAAATCTTGAGGGGGAAGGAACGTCACAGGCCGCAAGCACATTCTCAGTCAGTTCAATCAGTTCTAGAAAAGAGCTCACATGAAGTGCAAGGATCTGGAAAAGGGTTCCTTTAACCTTTCACCTTCCAAGCCTTCCTTTACTCTGGAGTATTGCAGCCCCTGCCCCCAGTTCCTTAGTCCCCACAACTGTGTCCTGCCTCATCCTCAGCTGCCCCTGTACTAGGTGGACTAGGTGGGTTCTTTAAATGGCGAAGGTTAAAACTATCCTCTGTGTCCCTTAGACCTGTAGTTAAAATTCCTTTCGTGTCCTCCGGTTAAATCCTGGGGGTGTCCAATCCTTGCTCGTGTGTAGCCTTGCTGTTGTCCACAGACTTCTGAACATGCAGGTCCAAATCAATGGAAATACTTTTTCTTTGTTTTAGAGCTCGAACGTTTGATGGCATTGAGCAATGAAATAAAGAACCCCAGTAAGTAAGCCTCCAGCCCCGCACCTCTGCCTGCAGCTGCTGGCTGGGGGGCCGTGTTCATTAATGCATGAGCTCTTGGAGGAACAGCTTTGGGGAAAGGATGGCCTCATTTCCTGATTCAGGCTTACAGGATTGAAACCTATTGATTTAAAACAAATACTAGCTTATATTATAGCTTCTTAAGACTTGCATTGCATACAGAGTGATTTGAATTTTGGGTTTAGTGTAGCTGTTCCTAATCCAAGTGAAACCCAAGATTTCATTTCTATCAAACGAAATCTTCTGTTATTGAATTGCGTTAAATATAGAACGAATCCAGGCATCTTTATGCACCGAACACATCCGGAAACTAACCTCACATGGCATGAGGCTTTACAGGCAACAACCGGCTAACTCACGTTTTGTTTTTTATTTTTGGTTTCCGTAATCTAATACTCCAGGGTTTCACAGTCTCAAAAAATTTAATAACTAGGATTGATATTTTCCTCCAATATGCAGCTATTTTTCCTCACGAGGATTTATGCATTATTGACTTGCGATTTCTTTTCTTCCTGTAGCAATTCCTCTGAAATCAGAATTAGCTTATGAGATTTTTGATAAGGGGCAGGTTCGCTTCTGGCTCCAGGCTGAGCACTTATCACCAGACGCCAGCTATCGATTTATTATTAACGACAGAGAAGTCTCTGACAGCGAGGTGAGTTCCTGTGCGGGTGATCTCTGGCTTTGCAGGTGGCCTGCCTCTGTTGTGGTAGGTCAGTTGCTGAATGTCAGCATTCTCTGTTTGTTTCTATCCCTTTTTGAGCCTTAAAGATAGGGGTGTGGAAGGTTGACAAGACGAATGGAGATGGTTGATTCTTACAATGTTCAGAGGTTTGATCTGGATTAGAGGAGACATCAGGAGTCTTTTAAATCCTGGCCCGATGGAATTAAAAATGATTTTGCGCTGGTTTTGTGAAAAGGTTCAGGTCACGTGGGGAAAGGAATAGTCTTGATGAATCAATTCACTTATTCTTGATAACAGTTTTGAAGGTGTCTATTTTTTGCTCTATTGCGAGAGAGGCCTCCCTGCATTCTCCTCCCACCGACAGCTTCCCGTGGAAGGCATCTCTGGGGAGTAAGTTTCTGCAGCTTCCCTACCTGTTTGGGCAGCAATCTTGGTGTGTTAGACTGACCTGACAGTGTGGCTGTCAAGAGCCATGTTGTGGCCAGGCACAGCGGCTCTTGCCTGAAATCTCAGCGCTTTGAGAGGCCAAGGTGGGAGGATTGCTTGAGCCCAGGAGTTCAAGACCAGCCTGGGCAACGTAACGAGATCCCATCTCTTCAAAACATTTAAAAATTAGTTGGTTACGGGAATGCTCTCCTGTAGTCCCAGCTACTTAGGAGGCTGATGTGGGAGGATCACTTGAGCCTGGGAGGTCTGAGCTGCAATGAGCTGTGATTGAACCACTGCACTCTAGCCTGGGTGACAGCAGGCCCTGTCTCAAAAAAACAACACAAAAAACCACACGTGTTCTGCCACACTCCAGACACTGCCTGTGTTCTGCCTTTGATCATACGAAATGAATCTTAACAATGGTGACGGGTACTCCTTACTTGTCTGGAGAATATTTGAGAAGCCATTGGTTGTGTTTAGATAAGTGGCCTGGGTTTCTCTCAAAGCCCCAGCCTCATCGCTTTTGCCCTTTTTCCTTTAATGCCCAGTGTATAGTGAGATTGGCAACCTCAGCTACATACTAAGTCCTCAGTGTTGATTGGTTTGTTCACTACACACGTGTAAGGGGAACTGTGGGATGCAGGAGTCTCTCCTGCTTCCGGGCAGCCCACACACTATAATATGTCTAAGCTGGACCCCTCATTGCCGTCCAGCCTTTGTGTCTGCTGGGCATTTAGTAGTGCTCAGTTAGATGAACGTCGATCAGACAGAAGCCTTGTGTGCACAAGGGTCATAGAATTTTCTTCTCCAGGCCATCTTTCCCATGAGAATCATGACACACTTTAAGATTCACTCCTACATGGTAGAGTTGTCTAGAAAGTAGAAAACATCTAGTTTCTTTTGGGCTGCAGAAAAGCCAGTGGTATAACTATTGCCTTTGGGAGACTTAAAGTCTTATCCAGGTAATTGGAGAAATCTTCTCTGAGCAGAGACCATGCTGTGAAATGAAATGGAATTTAGGGGAATTGCGCTTTATTTGCAGGATATCTTTTGATGCACATTTCCTACCCGCTTGCTTTAAGGATGGGCGCCCTGGCTCCATGGCTAATCTTTTGGAATATGGCTGTACTAATTCACTTCTTTAATTAGCAATCCACAAGTGACTTTTACATGTGAAGATTGATGCTACTTTGTGGAAGTCACATAAAAGCATGTATTTATGGCACTCGTAAAATCATTTAATTTCATTGCGCCGCATAATGGCATTAGCAAGAAGCCTAATTATTTTCTATAACCTGCCCAGACACCTCAGCGCAGCTTCTGAGAAAATGGAAAAGGCTACTATATTGCTAAGAATCTAGTTGGTGAGAATTATACCTTTTTCTTTGTCAGAGCTAGTTAGGGTAAATTTCTATCACTCATTCTATACTCGTACATGTTTGAAGTGGGGATAATGTCAGGCAAATACGGGCAGGGCATTTGTCTGAACAACCTAAAGTTTACTCTTGATATTCGAAAGTAAATACTCCACACTGTGAAGAAACCCGAGGTCCACGGCAGGGTGTATCCACTGGAATCTCAGGTCCCTCTCCTGCTCATGGCACCTCCAAGAGTGACGTCAGTCTTCAGGGATGGGGACAAAGTTGTTGTGCTTCCTGCAATTTAGCCTGCCTGCCCTTCTTTCTTTCCTTCCTTCCTTCCTTCCCTCCCTCCCTCCTGCCATCCTTCTTTCCTTCCTTTCTTTTCTTTTCTTTTCTTTTCTTTCTTTCTCTTTCTTTCTTTCTTTCTTTCTTTCTTCCTTCCTTCCTTCCTTCCTTCCATCCTTCCTTCCTTCCTTCCTTTCTTTCTGTCTCTCTCTCTTTCTTCCTCTTTTTCTCTTCCTTTCTTCTCTCTCTTTCCTCTCTTTCTCTCTCCTTCTCTCCCTCCCTCCCTCTCTCTCTCTCTCTCTCTCTTTTCTTTTCTTTCTTTCTTGTCTCGTTCTGTCACCCAGGCTGGAGTGCAATGGCACCATCTTGGCTCACTGTAAGCTCTGCCTCCTGGGGTCAGGTGATTCTCTTGCCTCAGCCTCCTGAGTAGCTGAAACTACAGGTGCCCGCCACCATGCCCAGCTAATTTTTGTATTTTTAGTAGAGACAGGGTTTTACCATGTTGGCCAGGCTGGTCTCAAACTCCTGACTTCAGGTGATCCACCCACCTTGGCCTCCCAAAGTACTGGGATTACAGGCATGAGTCACTGCACCCAGCCTAAGCCATTTCTTAAAATAATCTTCCTCCCTCAAAAATACCCTGAGGTCATACCTTCTCATTTATTTCTGTCTCTTTCTTTCATTTTAGATATACCAATTTCCCATTTAGAAAAAGTCTCAGTGATCTTACACAAGTATATATTGTGTAATTTACATCTGTGAAATAATATTGGAATTTCTAATTGTGAAGATGATTTTTGTGTTTATGGGAAATCAAAACCTGGGGTAGGGTTGAGGCAGACTTTATTCACATAAACCCTGAAAGTCAGATTCAACTAAACAAAAACTGCAGCGTCCCCAGGAGCTGGTGGGGGCTTGGGTGGTCCTCTTCCTTTCCCAGTGGACAGCAGTGCATGTCTGTACATCAGCTGTTGATTATCTGCTTGGCCAATGCACCAGCAGGGACAGAACCGTCAGGGGTGAAGCTGCCCTTATGGAGGTTGTCATGGAGTCGAAGAAATACACCTTCAATTAAAGGAGGACAGAGAAGAAAGATAGAACCCAGGATATATTAAAACAGTACAGTAAACACTAACAGAATTCAGAGCAGGCAGAGAATTGAAGAGGCATAAGTAGGCCAGGAACAATTTCAAGGGCAGAGGGTTATTGAAATGGGTGCCAAGGTGGTAGAAATCAGGGTCGGGCATGGGAGGGAGAGAATGAGATGCTCCAAGCCGCTCAAGGGCACAGAGAGCCGGGAATGCCCGGGGAATAGCAACGCAGGGACGTGGAGGGTGGGCTCAGCAGAGGGGCTGCTTGCCTGAGTGATCTTAGGAAATGTTGGGGAATAGGAACGGGGTCAGAAGACACAGGCTTTGAATGTCAGGCAGAAGAACTTAGAAACAAAGCTGAGGAAAATGAACACAGAGACAAACGGAACCACGTGGCTAATAATATTCATCTTCTAAAGCCTCTCTGGTGGCATCCGCAGGTGCAATCTCAAAACAGAAATGTAAACTCAGAAAGAAGAACATTGTGAAAATAAAGGCACGTGGTTTATCAGAAAAAGGTTGCTGATTTTCTGGCTAAACGCACGTTGTTACCTGCAGATAGAAATTCTCCGTAGTATTGCTGCTAAGGCAAGGGTTTTAAGAGGAGTGTGGTTCCAAGGGCTGACAGAGTCTCATCACCCTACCCCTGCCTCATTTGCTGAGCAGCACAGATTATTCGTTTTTTGTTCTGTTCATGTGGCTCCAAGAGCCTCCCGGGTCATGGGTAGGATCATCATTCAGGTTGGAAAGCGTTTGCCCCAATTCCAGCTAGGATCGATCCGAAAGGTAGATGATAATTGACAGAAAATATTGACAGCAGCCGGAAGTGCCGTATTGTTAACTCTGGGCACCAGGAAGCTGAGGCCGGGTGTCCGTACTCCCGTGATTCTCCGGTAGCGTGACTGGGGCAAGTCCCGCGTTGGACGTTGGATGCCCTCCACACCGTCCGGCACTGCATTACTGCTGTATTT
Source organism: Cacajao melanocephalus (assembly GCA_963573385.1). Lineage (NCBI taxonomy): Eukaryota > Metazoa > Chordata > Mammalia > Primates > Pitheciidae > Cacajao > Cacajao melanocephalus. The sequence continues at coordinate 17,413 of CAUYLG010077478.1, forward strand.
ACGACAAGTCACACATTGGGATGTGGTCATTCCACCACCGAGACCCTGCTCAGTGTCAGAGACTGTATCATCCAGATGAAGTAAAATGCAATCCACTAGCAGCCGTAAAACCTTTTAGTACCTGTTAGTGCATCCCAAATGCTGAGTGAGCAGAGGTGCGGGAATGGAGAGCTGGGAACAGGTGATGGCCTTGGGAGTCCTCCAACCCAGACGCCGCCTGGGTCGGGGCCACTGTGCCCGGAGCGTGGCTGCGCCAGGGCAGGGAAGTCAAAAAGGGCGGTGGAGGGGGTTAGCTGTTGAGGAAGGGAGGTGACAGGTGCAGCCAGGGATGGAGGAAGGACCGGCTGGGATAGGTTCACAGTGTTGGCTGACAGCTGATCTGGAAGGGAAGGTCTCAGTTGATTAAGGAGGCTTTGCCAGATCTGTGGTGGGAAGGACGCTGTAGTCCTAAGCACATCCACAGGCTCTCACCTAGAAGGATAATTATCTTCTCAAATTGCTCAGTGTCACTCAGTAGTGTCAGAGACCGCAGCCACCTCAATGCCGTGGACTGCAGGATGAGCTAAGCCCCCTCCAGCTGATTTTCTCTTCAGAACCTTTATGGACGTGTGTTTGGTGTTTCTTGCTGCCAGGCAGATGTGAAGCATGGTGTGAGGCTGTGGGCTGAGTAGGCAGCGCCCACTCCCAGGGCCTCATTGCCTAGTGAGACAGACAGAAAGCAGGAGGACAGGTGGGCCAGGGAGTGTGCTCCCGAGGGGAGGGTGTTCCTGGGGGAGGGGAGGCAGGGCTGTGGGGAACCCCAGAAAACACCAAGCCTCACCACAGGGCATCAGGGAAGTCTGCCTTAGAGCCAGTCACAGGGCTGCTTTCGGGTGAGGTGGTCACGGCAAAGGTGGGCAGAAGCTGCACTGTCGCAGAGGGGCCTGCAGAGCTCAGAACTGCCTGTGGGGCACGGCCCTCAGGGAACCCGAGGTGCTGGCTTGCCAAGGCATCCCCAAAGCAGCAGAGAGGTAGGTATAGTCCAGGCTTCTGTGGACTGTTCCTGTGATACAGTGTAACCTACAAATTATGAAGCAATGCAATTTAATGTTCTTAGAGCAACCAAGAGCCCCCTAATCTTTCTCCTGTCTTAGCACAAGACAGCTGCATGGCAGGCAGGAAGGGGGAATTGTGTGGGCCAATGTATGTAGTTTGGTTGTATGCATTACATATGATGAAATTTATTTTCTTCCCCTTTCTTTTGAGACAGAGTCTTACTCTGTTGCCCAGGCTGGAGTGCACGTGGCATGATCTCAACTCTCAGCCACCTGTGCCTTCTGAGTTCAAGTGATTCTCATGCCTCAGCCTTTTGAGTAGCTGGGTTTTTAGGCATGCACCGCCATGCCCCGTTAATTCTTGTGTTTTTAATAAAGACTGGGTTTCACCATGTTGGTCAGGCTGGTCTTGAACGCCCGACCTCAGGTGATGCGCCCGCCTTGACCTCCCAAAGTGATGGGATTACAGGCGTAGCCACTGCACCCAGCCTGACAAAATTTCTTTTTTGTTTTTATTTTTTTGAGACATTGTCTTGTTTTGTTGCCCAAGTGATCCTCCTGCCGCAGCCTCCTCTGTAGCTGGGACCACAGGGATGTGATAAATTTATATACAGCTACACAGGAAAACTTGTTTTCGTGATTACAAAGAAGAGATTTTCAAATATATTAAGAACATATATTGGTAAAGACCAGTGCCATATGAAATTGGTTTGAAACACCTCTAAAAATTAAGTAGGCTGATTGATGTTTTAAAAAATTCTATTAGAATTAGAGTTATTTAAGTGAAAAAGTGAAATTTAAGCACTAATACCAATTTATAATAATTTTAATAATTATCAGGAAGCACAAAAAGGTAAAAACATCAAGCCCCCAAATAAGGAAACTAGCAAAAAACATAAAAAAGAGAAATAAGCATTAATAAAGGCAGGGGAAAATGGTTTCAGTAAAGTTAAAAAGTTAATAAATAAACATCACAAAATCAGAGGGAAATGATAGATCAGATTCGCTCAGTTCATCTGTGTGTTAGAGAAACACTTGCTCTTCTGCTTGTAGGATTACCTAAATAAAATGCATTCGTATGTATGTGTGCATGTACTGCAGAATGAAAAGAAACATTTTAAAAATAAAAGAAATCAAAAGTGATCAAAAAAGTCAACACCTGTTGCATGTCCATTTATCCTTTCCTCACTTGAAACCCCTGCACCCCAATGGACTGCAGCAGGCTGGGGCTTCTGGGTGCTGGGTCCCAGGAGCTGAAGATGACAGGGCTGTGGAGACTGCCTGTTGTTGCTGTCATGTGGGATTTTGTCGTCAGCTGGCGATTGTTATAATGCACATCACTGCATATCATTTTATTTTCTCCTGTGAATTTTGTCTGCTTCACATTAGGAGCTCGTTCTTGGGTAGGTGTGGAGTCTCTGCCTAGAAGGTACATGGTTTGCACTCTCAGATCACCTCACATAGCCAGGCTTTGTCATGGAGTGACAGCTAGTACCCGCTGTTTGATCCTTGTTCACCCAGAGATTTCCTTGATAAAATTTCGTTTTCATTTCTTCCTGTCACAATCCCTTAAGATCTCATGGCTGATGCAATTCTTAAATGTGGAGAGGGAAAAGTAGGAGAGATTTCCTTGTATAATTCTCTATTTTCCTTGTTGCTTGCAGATACACAGAATTAAATGTGACAAAGCTACTGGCATTATTGAGATGGTGATGGATCGATTTACTATTGAAAATGAGGGGACCTACACTGTGCAGATTCATGACGGAAAAGCCAAAAGTCAGTCTTCTCTGGTTCTTATCGGAGATGGTATGCTATGTCAAATATTTCCATATGTCCTAAAAGATAAATCAAAGGAAATTCTTTTGACTGGAGAGAAGCCAACATGTTTCATATATACATTTTTTAAATATTGAATTTAGCATTCAGGACTGTGCTGGAAGAGGCTGAGTTTCAAAGGAAAGAATTTCTCAGGAAACAAGGTGAGTCACTGAATGGCTTTCCCACCCCCAACATAAAGCAAAGACTTATGATTGGAGTATTTGTCAGAAGCAGATTCTGTATAATACCAAGTGACCCTAAAGACTGTTTTAAGTTATTAAGAGGTTAGGCGAGGACAGGCATGGTGGTTCATGCTTGTAATCTCAGGACTTTGGGAGGCCGAGGTGGGAGGATCACCAGAGCCCGGGAGTTCAAAACCAGCCTGAGCAACATAGGGAGACACTGTCTCTAAAAAAAAAAAATTCTAAAGAAGCTGGGTATGTTGGTGTATGCCTGTAATATTAGCTTGAGCCTGAGGTTGAGGTTGAGGCTGCATTGAGCTATGATCACGCCACTGCAGCCTAGGCAACAGGTGAGAAACCCTCCCTTAAAAAAAAAATTCTTAGCTCTAGAATGTGTATACTTTTCTGTTTGTTGTCCTTTACATGTATTTTGCCTGCATTTAAAAAAATTGCTTCTACCTTTAAAAGCCTCAGACTCATCTGTGTAATGTTCATATTTCCTGTAATCGTCTTGAGTCAAAGAAACAATCAATCTAACCAGGCTCTGTGGCTGACTTGCCGACTAACTCATCTCTTCTATACGCCACTGGGAGGTGGTTCTTCCAAAACACTTATTTCTTTTAGGCACCCCTTTGCATAAAACACTTCAATAAAACTCCATAAAGTGTACCAGATAAACTCAGGCTTTCCATAACCTGCACCCACCACTTAACCAGATTTCATTTCCTACCATGAGGACAACTTCCTGAATGGGCCGGACTGATGTCTTCACCTTCCCCCTTTCCTGGCACCCATGCCTGTCTCTGTGGTCTTGTCTCTCGTGAGGTCTTTCCAATCCGATGTCCAAAGTGGGTCTTCCCATCTCCCCATAGCCTTCCCTGCCTTAGGGGCCCCTGATGTTCCTTTTGGGGGCTCCCTCTGAACCTTTGTGAGGGGCTGGTTGTTACCCTGCACTCCGGTGGACAGGCAGCTCTTCTGTTGTTTGTTGCGTTCCTAACAATTCTTGCAGGGCTGAGCGCCTCGTAGGCGTGTGGGGCTTACCATCTGCATGGGAAAGGAATGTGCTTTGTAGCCGGGGAGTCGTGAGGAAAGCTTTAATGTCCAGACGGAGTCCAGCGATTTTAATGAAAAAGAATAAAGAACGGGGGTGGAGGAGTCGGGGGCATCACTAGGCTTTGAAATGTAGAGAAGGCAGTAGAGGCCGTTCCTATCAGCAGGAACTTGCTCATTCTACTTAAGATTGTGTGTGAGCTTTCAAACTTTCTAACTGCAAACAATATGTTTTAATATGTTTTAAATAGATTGCTTTGACAAATACATATTAACTAGATACAAAGGAAAATGAATGAATTTTAGATTCTCAAACATAACCCAAGGGCTTATTCAAAGAATATTTTTATATATAGGATTTTTATGCTTCTTGAGAAAAATTAGAATATAAAGTATGAAACAAAATCAAAACATTCTTTTTAATTGTTTTTCATTGTTTTTATTTCTAACAGTACACATATTTTACTTATTTCTGCATTATGAACTTTTTTTGGCCAACTTTGTAGGATGTATTTATGTATATGAAAGAAATCAACATGCTTTCCAAATCTGCTTTGTATTTTTGCATTGAATGGCAAAACGGTATTAGTGTATGACTTATTCCTACGTGTATTTTAAATAAAAATGATTAATATTTTTAAAAAAACCTATATAAACCCATCTTTGATTTTGAATGCTATTAAATGTATTTTACAAAATTGCTAGCTCAAAGTGTTGTTTCTTCATCTCATGTCTGTTCCTCTTATTACAAGGTATTATATAGCACGTTGCTGAATGTTCAGTTAGACATATACTTTGGGAAACAAAATATAATGATTTCAATAGTCTCCTTTCTAAAGTGCAGTAGATATGAGATGTCAGTAAGAAGGAGCGATCAGACGGTATATTCCTAGCAGGAAGCACAGATTCCAGTGGAGAGTCAGTGTTAACACGTGTCAGCATCCCAGGCCTGAAAATTATCTGTTTCATTCTGCACAGCTATTGTCTTCTGTCAAAAATGCATTACATAAGTACATATAATACACGCTTATGTATTATATATACACACCATGCATATATGTGTGTGTGTATATAATAGCTATATATTTATTTGTTTATTTTACTTCCTTTTTCCTTTTTTAAAAGTTGTTTTTCCTTTTTTTCTCCTTAGGCCCTCATTTTGCTGAGTACTTGCACTGGGACGTCACAGAAGAATGTGAAGTTCGACTTCTTTGCAAGGTGAGAAGCCTGGTTCTAACAGGACGCAATGAATCTCTGTCTGCCTCCTATCAGAGAGGCCTTTCAGGGAGCACCTGTGGCCACATCCGTGAGGCTGGTGACGAAGCGTGTGGTGTCTGCATAGGTGTGGATGAGCAGAGCGGCCTTTGGGTCCTGTGCATTTTTTAGTACTTGAACTTTAGTGCTTGACTTTTCTTCTCCATGAAAAGATTACAGTGTTGTGGCATGCAATGAAAGGTTGGATTATAAAAATTAAACTATTATTAAGTGAGTTTATGAGAAAGCACACTGTGATGAAATCTACCTGGAAGTGCTGCTCATATGATTTTATCAGGAAAGAAAGGTATGCTTTGGAGACAAGATTTTTTTTCAGTTTCATTTAACAATTTAGTAAAACGTTCTATTATTACTAAATATAAAAATCTCTCTCTCTCTTTTTTTTTTTTTTTTTGAGATGGAGTCTTGCTCTGTCACCCAGGCTGGAGTGCAGTGGTACAGTCTTGGCTCACTGCAGCCTCCTCCTCCTGGGTTCCAGTGATTCTCCTGCCTCAGCCTCCTCAGTAGCCGGTATTACAGGCCCCTGCCAACACGCCCGGCTAATTTTTATATTTTTAGTAGAGAGAGGGTTTCACCATGTTGGTCAGGCTGGTCTCAAACTCCTGACTTTGTGACCCGCTCACCTCGGCGTCCTAAAGTGCTGGGATTACAATAGGCATGAGCCACTGTGCCAGGCCTAAAAATCTGTTTTTTAAGGAACAAACCTTCAGTTTAATAACTGTCTGCTATTTGACTGTCTCAGTATGAGAGGATGGAGGAAAAAGATCAATAATGCATTATTCTTATCCCCAAACTGGTTTTTTATTGTCCACTGGATAAGAGAGAAAACTAAACAGATAATTTCAATAAAGAGATGATTCCTGAGATGCCAGTGCCAAGGGGACTACGAATTAAGCAGGCCAGTGAGTGGGAAGAGATGGCTCCAGGAAGATGCTGCAGCAGGGAGGGACAGAGAAGCTGAACTGTGCACTGAGAAATAAGAACAATAGGCCGGGCGCGGTGGCTCACGCCTGTAATCCCAGCACTTTGGGAGGCCAGGGTGGGCGCATCATGAGGTCAGCAGACCAAGAGCAGCCTGGCCAACATGGTGAAACCCCGTCTCTACTAAAATAAAAAAAATTTAGCTGGGTGTGTAGCGGGTGCCTGCAGTCCCAGCTACTTGGGAGGCTGAGGCAGGGGAAATGCTTGGACCGGGAGGCAGAGGTTGCAGTAAGCAGAGATCACGCCACTGCACTCTAGCCTGGCACCAGAGCGAGACTGTGTCTCAAAACAAACAAACAAAATAAAACCCCAAGGCTGGTGGGCAGATGGGGGATTCTCCCACAGAGCCCAGAGGCTAGAGGTGGTCTGCGAGGGCGCAGAGGCCCTGAGGCCTGTTAATGCAGTGACGAAGGTTGCTCGTTGACAAGGAAGGCGGGAGTTGGCAGGGCTGGAGGACGATGCTTCAGCAGGCTGCTGAGAGGTAGTCACTCCAGCGGGGCAGTTTCATAAGCACAGAGAGAAGATTTAGGAGAAACATTCAGCAGTTAAAACTAGCAGGGGTGGGCGAGCAGCTGGGTGTGGGTGAGAGGGCAGTGTATTGGGGGACCGGGTGGGTGTGATATTACCTGAGATCGGCAGGGCACTGGGAGGGCCAAGTGTTAGGGTTTTGGGAGTAAATTCAGTTTCACAAAGATTTAGTTCTATCCGTGGAACGGGCGACAAGGCGTGACCAGCTCACAATGGGCTATGTGAGCCCGGCAGCAATGGGAAAGTCAGCAGGAGCGAGTGGGTTCCTGTGATATGGGAATGCTTGGCTGTGTTAATGACGCAAGTGGGTCGTGCTGCTGAAGGACAGTCTTTAGAGACAGGACATCATGGGTGAGTGGGGCGTTCTGGAAGATTCAGATTGTCAGAGAACAAGAGGAGAGCAGCTCCGGGATGATTAAGCAGAAACTGTCAGAGAGTTCAGAGGGAAAGCAGGTGACTCGCTGGCCGCTGGGAGGGAGGGACTTCCGGAGTGAGGTGCTGGAGGGTGGGGTGAGGAGGGGCGGGTGGAGGCAGCACAGGTCACGGGCTGGGTGGTGGGCTTTCCAACGCCGCTCCGTGGCAAGGCAAGGTGTCTACATTCTGGGCTGAGGAGATGAGAGACAAGGGGCATGTGAACAGGAGCCTGCCGGACTCTGAGGTGCTCAGCTGGCAGTGAGGAGGGCAGAGGGCTTCAGGGCCAGCTTCGCTCTCCTCCTTTCTGGATGGGGACACTCAATCCTATTTACTGGTGAAGGGGTCAATGGAAGAGGAGTCACAGGAGAAGGAAGGGGAGGACATGGGGACGCAGGAGGGGCAGTTCTGGCCTGGAGGGAGATGAACTCAAGAGGTCAGCACAGCCGTGCGAGGGGCTGCTCGGCTCCCAGGGCAGCTCCCCATGAAGGACCACAGGGGTTGTTGAAAACCAGGGCAGATCTGACAGTGCAGCCCATTGGTTTCACTCTTTCCAGTGAAGGGTTGGAGGTGTTGAAGGTGAGGAAGGTGGCCCACGGGGAGGGGGGTGGCAGGAGTGGGCGGCAATTGCCACTGAAGGAGGAACGACAGGAGCGCCTTACTAAGGATGGAAATCATTGTTGAGGGCACCAACGTGGAGACAGCTCGTAGTGGCCCAAACCGGTGTGTTGGGGTTGATTTTTCCAGATGTGCCCAGCGACCCTGGTGTGAGTCAGGGGACGGACTTGTGATTGGGATCTTGCTGGTTGGATGTTACAAGAAGGGAAGATGGAATAGGAGCTCTGGGTCTTGCTTAACTGCAGCTTAGTTGGTCGACCAGCTATCTAAGTTGAGCAGGAAAGTGAGGCCAGGTGGGATAAATGGAGAGGAGGAAGGGCTAAGTGTTGGTGATCTCCACTGGGCCACCTCGGCGGGGACACTGGGGTGCAGACTTGTTGATGTGGGTAAGCGTCAGGTGTGGACCTGCGGGGAAGAGGAAGTGCATGCTGGCAGCGCGGAGGTCTGCAGTGTGCTTGGGAGTGTACCCGGGGATTTGCAGGAGGGCGGGGCCTGGGGGTTTGGAACTAGGTGGGTGTTGAACCAGGTTGGTCCTAGAAATTCATGTGATGAAAGTACCTGTGTTCCTATTCTGACCACCCTCTGTATTGGTAATTAATTTGCAATTTGATTTCTTGTTTATATATTTTTTAGTGATAACTGGAGCTAAGGCTTTGATATCAAACGTGCTCAAAGCCATGATACATTTATTATAGAAAAATGCTTAGATTTATTTTTGGTAGTGAATTTCCTGCACTAGTATATTTAAAAGGAAGATTCAGAAATGAAAACATTTATAAAAGAAGAGAAGGTTGCTTGCAAGGAAGCTGCAAGTGAGATGGCCTTTAGAAGTCTTGCTCAATAAATGAAAAGAGTAATGAATATTTAAAGGGAAGAAACCCACCAGGTGACTGAGGACACGCTGTGTGTGTGAGTCCGTTTTTGCTGGAAAAACAGCTTTCTCAAATGATTTGCCCTACGCAGAAAGGTATGTTTCTTCAAAATTTTAGACATCAGCATTGCAAAAATCAGTTCATTAGGGAGTCATCAAGTCAAAGCCCAGAACAAGTCAGGGTGACTTAGTTGTGGTCGGTTTATTCTTTTTTTTGGTTTGTTCTGACTGTGCCATAAAAGGTGTGCTGTGCACTCCCCAGGGCAGTGGTGAGAACCCCGAGTTCTGCTTTCTGTAGGCTCTGATATCATCTGAGTGGATAGAACTGTCTATAAATATTCAAAAGTATTTTAGGTTCCCTGACTAAAGTGATTCATTAATCTTTAAATACAGACATTGGAAAAACTAATATTACTTGAAATTTGAGAATTTTTTGGTGCAATTTAATACCTTTGATTTACATATTTGTGTCCCTGTCAAGCCTGTGATTCTGTGCACCATTTTGTCTACACAGTTTTTCATTTAATAATGTGGTGCAGATAGTTATTTTAAAAATTATTTACATGAAAAAATACATGTAGAAAAATTTATGCAAGGAAACCTTCACATTGTAACTTCAGAGCAAACCATTTTTAAAAGTTTAAGACACAGAGAAACCTAATTCATAAACAGAAGATCTGTTAAACGTTTCTTACACAGCAGATGTGGAGAGTTAGGGTTGACTCTTAGGAAGTGAGAGTCAGGCATGAGCCATATGAAGCCTAAGAGGTGATGTCATTTCTTTCCTAGACCTTCATGTACAGTTTAGGTGCCCATATTTTACAGAGTTTATGGTAGAGAGAAGTTGAGGGAGTGCAGAGAAGAAACAAATGAGTTATTTCGGGAAATTAGAACCACTTCCCCCACTTATAGGATAAATACATTAATTATAGATACTTATTTTAGAAAAACAGAAATTGGAGGTCATTGGAAAGGCATTTATTGGAAAAGACCAGGAATGTAAAATTCGAAAGGACCAGCAATGTAAAATTTCTTTGAAGAAAAGAGAAAGGGAAAACAGTATTGATTTAAGAGACAGTCCGCAGGCTGGGTGCGGTGCCTCATGCCTGTAATCTCAGCACTTTGGGGGGTCAAGGTGGGTGGATCACGAGGTCAGGAGTTCAAGACCAGCCTGGCCAACATGGTGAAACCCCGTCTCTACTAAAAATACAACACTTAGCTGGGTGTCGGGCGCATGCCTGTACTGCCAACTACTTGGGAGACTGAGGCAGGAGAATTGCTTGAACTGGGACCCGGGAGGTGGAGGTTGCACTGAGCTGAGATCGTGCCACTGCACTCCAGTCTGGGCTACAGAGTGAGACTCCATTGAAAAAAAAAAAAAAAGAGAGAGAGAGAGACAAGAAGCAATTAGATTGGTATTGAAAATATACACCAAAGAAAATTTTGAAATATTAAAGGGACTCGTCTGCTAGAGCTGTGGAACCTCGGCCTCAGTCCATTCTAAGATTTGTTATTAAGGAGTGGTTCTGACTTTAGAAGGAAGACCTTACTTTGCTGCTCAGCGGGATACCTTCCGTCCAAGTATTCCACAAACATTGATGGGATAACCCCTGTGTGCCAGGCAGGCAGCCATGCACTTAGGGACAAGCGTTAGTGAAACAGATGAAACCCCTGACTCATGGAGATTAAATTTCATGCAGTCGGGAATGATGCCATTTCCGATAGCGATGTGGAAATTCTAAGCCGCGTTACACTGTTACCCTAGCAGAACTTATCGCACTATCGAATCATTTGCACTCTTTTGTCATCAACATCACTCTTCCTGAATCCACATGGGATGTGAACCTAGAATTGTCAGACTCCTATAATCCGATGGGAGTCATACATTCTGGCATGCTGAATCAGAATTCTTCCTTGTCCTGCAGGCAGAGCATGTGAATTGGAATACTCACTTATCTTTGGAGTTCCACAAAGCTTTGTTTCTAGCCAGTGACTGAATTGTGAGGAATTTCAGTAAAGGGAAAGTCCTCATTTCTAGTGGGTGTTTTTGTGTTAAGGTTTCATTTTCTTTGTTCCTGAAATGTTATGCTACAAAAAAAGCAGGTGCCAAGCAACTTTATAGACCTCTCAGAATATTCCATATTATTTAGAAATCCCCAAATATATTGCTTAAGACTTTATTAATGAAATTTCATATAGACCAAAAGATCTTTACGCCATCTAATTTCATGGACTAGAATGATGAGAATCATTTGTCCTCCTGTGAGCCACTGTGAGGACTTAATTGTTTTAGAAGCTGGCATTTAGAAGTGTGTTTGACGTTATTAGGAGTGACAGCTTTTCCGTAAGCCGTTGTCTGAAATTGTGTGTAGTAAAAATTAATGGTTTTATTGTAGGGGGTGGGCTCTGTGATTTAAAATTCTAGTAAACTTCCTTTTCCTTATGAGTCAGAATGATTTCATACTAAACTTAAGATTTCTATCTCATAGGTTGCAAACACCAAGAAAGAAACAGTTTTTAAATGGCTCAAGGATGACGTTCTGTATGAAACAGAAAAAATGCCTGACCTGGAGAGGGGAATTTGTGAGCTGCTCATCCCAAAGGTATGAGGCCTTGAGTAAAAGAGGACAAAAGCTAAACAAAAACGGCATTTTAAAATAGCTTGTAAATTCCTCGTTCCTCTAATTTGCACCCTGAATTTCAGTGGTTTGAAAAGAAAGCGTATTAGAGTTTATTACATTTTCTTTTGTGGTATTAATTTGACATAAATATGGAATGTGTTTTCTTTGTAGTTGTCAAAGAAGGACCATGGTGAATACAAGGCAACCTTGAAAGACGAGAGAGGCCAAGATGCATCCATCCTTGAAATAGCTGGTAAAGGTAAAAGAAAACCTTCTTTGTTCTGTGAGCAAGAAATTCATCTCACCAACAGGATGCGACGTGTTCTGAAGGCACGTCTCTCTCTGTCCTCGGCTATAGCACACATTGTTTCTTTAGCAGTATCACCGTAGAAGAAAATCTATTTGTTCTTTGGCTGCCTTCAGAGCTTTTTCAGTGTTTTAGAACAATGTATGGCATTACTCTGGGTTTACATGAAATGTCATTTCGGTCCATCATCGGAAGCCAAGTTTCATCCCATTGCTAATGCAGTTAAAATGATGGAAACTCTGAGGCTGTGAATCAGTTAAATGTGGAGTTGGATTTATGTTGAGTCAAATGTTCTTGATCCTTGTTTAAAAGCAAATAGGTTAGAAGGATTTATTGCACACATAAGCCTTTTATGGATAAATATTGCCATTTTAATGATTCATTTTTCAACTGAACATCACCATTTCCTGGCTTGATTTAATTAAATATCGAAAATGCTGCTTTCTCTTAAAATTACACAGCGTAATGGTACGTATCCCTTCTCGTTTTTCAGTGTATGATGATATGATTTTGGCAATGAGTAGAGTCTGTGGTAAGTAAATGCCTTTTAATTTTCAAGTCATTTTGGGGTTGCTGAAATCACGATTTCCTGAGATGGGCAGTCTGCTGCAAAAGAGGACGTGGTGGAGCTGCCATGGGTGTTCTGTTTGAGGCCCTGGATTGAAGGGTATGGCAGTGATCTGCTGCCAGTGACCCCCGCCCCTTTTTTTTTTTTTTTGAGACAGAGTCTCCCTCCATTGCCAAGGCTGGAGCACAGTGGCGCGATCTCAGCTCACTGCAACCTCCTACTCTCTGGTTCAAGGGATTCTCCTGCCTCAGCCTCCTGAGTAGCTGGGATTACAGGCATGCGCCACCATGCCCAGCTAAGTTTTGTATTTTCAGTAGAGACAGGGTTTCACCACGTTGGCCAGGATGATCTCCATCTCCTGACCTCGTGATCCACCCGCCTTGGCCTCCCAGAATGCTGGGATTACAGGCGTGAGCCACTGAGTCCAGCCTGCTGCTGATACTTTTAATAGGACTTCCCAGAGTTTTGTCTGGAGTCTGAGTTTCACTTTAAGAAACCCAGTCTTGGCTTCCTGATGAGCCACTTCTATCCTGCCTTAGGTTAATTGAGATGATTGCTTTGTACATAATTGCTATCAGCCGCTTTTTACACGTGTTGAATAGCCATAATGAATTTTGAAACCCCTCGCTTTGCCTCATATGAATTAAACCATATGTTATCTTTACAAATAAATGCCCAGAGGTGGGATTGCTGGATCACATGTCAGTTCAGCTTGTTTTGGAGGAAGCTCCACACTGTTTTCCGTAATGGCTGTATTAATTTACTTTGCCACCGACCGTGCACAGGCGATGCCTTCTCTCCTTGACAGTATTTTTCTTTTGTCTTTTGATAACAGCCATTCCAACAGGTGTGAGATGATTCCTCACTGTGGTTTTAATTTGCATTTTCCTGATGATTAGAGATGTTCGGTATTTTTCATGTATCTGTTGGCCATGTTTCTGTCTTCTTTTGAGAAATACCTGTTCAGATCCTTTGCCCGTATTTAGTGGGTTGTTTTCTTGCTGTGGAGTTCAGTTCCTTATGGATTTTGAATATTAGTTCCTTAGCCAATGCATAGCCTGGATTATATTTTTTCCCAGTCCACGGGTTCCTTCTTCATTCTGCCAGTTGCTTCCTCTGCTGTGCAGAAGCTTTTGTGCGGTCCCACTTACTTACATTTGCTTTAGTTGCCTGTGTTTTTGGCATCCTATCTAAGAGATCACTGCCCAGATCCATGCCGCAAAGATCTCCCTGAGCTTCCTTCCAGCGGCTCCACAGTTTCAAATCTTAGTTTAAGTCCTTTATTCAATTTGAGTTGATTTTTCCATATGGCTTAAGTTAAAGTTCCTCTTCCACTCTTCAGCATGTGCGTGTTCAGTGCTCCCAGCACCGTTTATTAAAGAGCCTGTCTTTCCCTATTGTGTCTTCTTGGCATCTTTGTTGAAAATCAATTGACCATCAGTATTTGGTTTTATTTCTGGGCTCTTGATCCTGTTCCATTGGCCGATCTGTCTGTTCTCATCTCAGTGCCACGCTGTTTTGGCTTCTGTAACTATATATTTTGAAATCAAGGATTGTGATGACTCCAGCTTTGTTCTTTTTCCTCAAGATTGCTTAGGCTATTAGAGGCTTTTATTTTCTGGATCCATATGACTTTTAGGATTATTTTTCTATTTATGTGAGAAATGACATTGAAATTTTGATAAGAATTGCATTAAATCTTTAGATCACTTTAGGTGGTAAAAATGTGGCTTTATTCTTATATTCATGGAATTATTTTGTGTTAAAATATCTCATAATGTGCCCAGAGCCCACTCATGGATAACAGAACTGACCAGGAGGTCATGAAGAGTGAGTGTGTATAAGACAAATGCAAAAGGCTGAGTCCTCCCTGTGTGCTTATTACCTTGAGGCACAAATAAATACAAACACACACACTCACATCCCCACAGTCACACAGCAGTCACACATATATACACACACACACTCACACCCTCACACTGGGGGAGGTTGGTAGAGGCTGGGGGAGCACTGGGGGAGGCTGGTAGAGGCTGGGGGAGCACTGGGGGAGGCTGATGGAGGCTGGAGGAGCACTGGAGGAG
>CAUYLG010077479.1:0-97655 GCA_963573385.1 Cacajao melanocephalus
TTCCTGGCAATGTCTCTTTTCCTTGCTTGCAGACAGCCAACTTTATTTTTTTACTTTTTTATTGCATTTTAGGTTTGGGGGTAATGTGAAGAGCATGTAAGATTGTTGCGTAGGTACACACATGGCAATGTGGTTTGCTGCCTTCCTCCCCATCACCTATATCTGGCATTTCTCCCAATGTTATTTCTCCCCAACTCCCCATCCCCTACTGTCCCTCTGCTATTTCCCCCACACACACCCCAGTGTGTGATGCTCCCCTCCCTGTGTCCATGTGTTCTCATTGTTCAACACCCGCCTATGAGTGAGAATACGCGGTGTTTGATTTTCTGTTCTTGTGTCAGTTTCCTGAGAATGATGGTTTCCAGGTTCATCCATGTTCCTACAAAGGACACGAACTCATCATTTTTTATGGCTGCATAGTATTCCATGGTGTATATGTGCCACATTTTCCCTGTCCAGTCTATCACCGATGGGCATTTGGGTTGGTTCCAAGTCTTTGCTATTGTAAACAGTGCCACAGTGAACATTCGTGTGCACGTGTCCTTATAATAGAACGATTTATAATCCTTTGTGTATATACCCAGTAATGGGATTGCTGGGTCAAGTGGAATTTCTATTTCTAGGTCCTTGAGGAATCGTCACACTGTCTTCCACAATGGTTGAACTAATTTACATTCCCACCAACAGTGTAAAAGTCCAACTTTTTAAATGTGTCCTTATATGGTGGAAAGAGAAAGAAAACTCTCTCTTCCCCTTCTTTCAAGCCACTTATCTCAGATCTCATCTGACCCTTATTGCCTCCCTAGGCCTCATCCGTCTCCAAACACCATCACGTTGGTGGGTAGGGCTTCAACATACGAATTTGAGGAAGGCCACAAACCTTCAGTCCATAACAACCCCAATATGTAAAATATTTTTATGTAAAGATACAGAAACATTGTTGCTCCAGTTTATTTAGTTAAAAATGGTCCATCTATCTAGAAAATCTCATTTGTCAAACAAATCAGATGTATCCTACTTACTTTGTCTCGAAAACCCTAACTCATTTTAAATATGTTGATACGTATTCTTGTGACAATTAAAGCACTTTTAAATTTGAATTCCAAGATAAACAGATGATCAATGGATATAAAGAAAACTGGATCCCAGAGCTTTGCAAGGAGTCTGCCTCCTAGACCTGAGAGCTTGTAGGACCTTCAGTGCTGCCCACACACACCTCTTTGCTTCCTTTCCCCTCACAGCCTCTCCGTTACAGCCAGGTGGTCTCTATCAAAGAGGTGATGTTATTAAATACGACCCTCATCACTCTCATTATTCTTTTATATACTTATCTGAAATTAGAACATTCCAAAAAGAGTTAGAATGACACATTTTAAAAGTTAAGCTTTCCTTTCTTCAGAAATATGTATTTTAGAAAAAGTTATCATTAGAGTTATTTAATTGAAGTTTCTATGGAGCTAATGTTCTGGGCTGTTCCTTTGTACCTAGAGGATTTTATGCCTCAGGGACAGTGTACCACGTTAAGTCCAGGGTGACTAGTGTGACTTTCTTTTGTAAATGAGCAAGAGGGAACTGTGCAAGAGAAGGTGAAAAAAGTGAGTAACCTTTTACCTTAACAATAGGCAGATGCAATTTAGGAAGAAATACCTGTAGAAGCTGAAGATACGAAAATTGGTTCTTTGTCCACAAAATATGTAAAAAGTATATGTGTCCCTCCAAAGGCAAATGTAAACTAGTTGATAATTGTCCTATAGTATAAGATAAAAAAAAAATTGAGTGCAATTTATCAGAAGCAAACATTTGTAGAATACTGAGATGAATTTTAGAACGTTTGAAATTGACAAAATGCCTTGCAATTTCATGACATCCTGGAATGGCTTATATTAGACTGTGAAAGATTTCCCTCAATAGGCCTATATGCATCGGCGCCTGTGCTAACTAGAAATTAAGATGCAGACATCACAAGCTGTAGTGCTCTAAGAGAAACCCTTCTTTAGACTTGTTTTAAATTCATGTAAATATCATGGAAACAAATAACAAATTTGTTAAAATCAATCACATAATTGAAGCTTTCTTTTTGAGGATACTATAGTAAGGAACAAATTGTTATTGATCTGTAAATAATTCAACCTATCTCTGTCCCTTTGTGCAAATTTATCAAATTTCTCTCTGATAAATATAGCTAGAGGTCTCCTGGAGATCCTCATCAGCATAAAGTAATGAAAAAAAGTTGAGTTATTAAACTGTTCTCAATTCCCTAACATCTCTTGTCTAACCTATGAAGATGGATTTAAAAATATGCTTTGTGGAGATTTATACGAATGAAGTCACATTTGCATAATATTACTGGCCTTTTCTGTCTCTCCATATGATAAGGAATGCTTTAAAAATTCATTTCTTTCCAACTGACATATTCATGCCAATGGGTGCCAGCGTGCTTTCTTTACTAAATTAACATTAAACGTGCTTGGGGAAAGAGTTACACACCAAAAAATAATTCTGTTCCTTACAGTGGAATCGCATTAAAATTATGCACAAACACTTCAAATAGAATGTGGAACACGCTATGCTATTTCAAGGATACAGACTTTGACAGCTCAATTTATTTAGCAGCTATTTATTATGCACTTATTCTAAGACACTTTTGTACATGCCACATGTGTTCGAATTCAGAAGGGCTTTTGAGACAATCTTCTGCCAGAGATAAGATTCCTCCTAATATACCTAAGAGACAAATACGCAATCTTCATACTGTGGATGTGGAGCCTGCTGGGCCTCGCAAAGCAGTCTGCTCAGCTGTAGCATTTTCTGAATGATTTGTTATCTATGATTTCCCCCATAACAATGTGTTTAGAATTGATGCTTTCTTCCACATGTGATCCCACTGGCAAAAAATATGGCAAGGTAATTAGTACATGAAAAATTTTTAAATGACATTTTCTCTCTGTATCTCCTGTTTCTTTCCCAACACATGTCATTTGTGTTTTGTTCCTCAACTTGCCTGAAATTGTAAAGTCAACAGCAATTTCCTGACTACCACACATTTGTAGTCATATTTCTGACAACTCTGTACAAGTACCTTTCCTTAAATGTCAACTTTATCATAATAGCCCATGAGCTACCTATTTTAATCCAATAAGCTATCACCACTATACAAATAAGGGCCAGAGCTTTAAAAAAAATTTAAGTCTATAACTATCAAAAGATAATAAATAACCCAATTTAAAAATGGGTAAGCAATCTGAATAGACATTTCTCAAAAAAAGGTATACAAATTGTCAATAAACACATGAAAAGATGTTCACCTCATTAGTTATTAGGGAAATCCAAATCAAAGCTACAATACAATACCACTCCTTAGTCCCCACTAGGATGGACTAACAAGGATTTCCAAGGATGTGGAGAAATTTATCGTTGGTGGGAATGTGAATAAATTAAACAAACATTTAATGTTGGGAGAATGGAATCCTCATTTATTGTTGGTGGGAATGTAAAATGGTTCAGTCACTTTGGAAACAGTTTAGCAATTTTTCAGAAGTTTAAACATTGAGTTACCATATGACACAGCAGTTTCACACCTAGGTACATTTTTGCCCGTAGTGATAGAAAGTGCTGTCCGGGACTGATCTTATGTATAAGCAGAACAAACGTGGGCCTGCCTACATGGTGTACCTTCAGAGAGGTCCAATCTAAAGATAGTCCTGAAATCTTCATAAAGTGAAACTCCTTTAGAGGCCCTGCCCCTAAAATTCCCATTCTGCTTTTTGGATCTGAACTTTCTCTGTTAATAGTTCAAGTTGCCTGAAAAGTTATGCACAAAGCTTTCCATCTCACCTCTAGTTGATTCCTTGGGTTAGTGGTCACAGTTCAACATGTGAATCTTTCGTTCCACATAAGTGAATAGACAGGCATATTTTGATTAGAGCTGAGGACATTTGAAACGGCCTGGGACTTAAAATGATGCTGAGGCCAAGGTAAACTACTAAACATAATGCCTTAAGAGTCAGGAGATGAAAGAGCATTTTGTCAAGAAGAATGGAGGACCAAGGGAGGGCTGCTGTGGTAGAGAAGGTCCTGGGAATTGTAGGTCACTGACCTTATAAGTACATAAGGAGATGGGCTTCCATGATGGTTTGAGCCCTCCTGGCTCTCATGATCTCACCCTATTGAGGGTGGTTTTGCAATTGACATCTCCACACCATCATCTACCTCCTTTCAAGAACAAGGCTGGTGAACAGTCTGGCTTATGACTCTGGCTACTGTAGAACAGACCAACTCCAACTAACTTTTGTAGCCTCAGAATCCATTCTTAGGCCTTGTAATCAAGTAGCTGCTCATCCAACTGACCATATCAGAGCCCTTATATGGCTGGTACAAAGCCAAAAAGCACTCAAGATGAGCTGAACAAGAAACCGGGATGTTGGTCCACATATAACTCTTGATGGACTCTTGATGGTTTGCTTCTGTGCTCTTTGTTTTTATTAGATTGTTGTGGAACTGCAGTCCTGGGAAATTCAGAATGTATTTGTTTCAGGCAGTTGCTTATCATTTTGTATACTGTAATTTAGAAACAGAAGGAGTTACCATTTTTCAGGAAGAAAGAAATTAAGTGTCAAAAGATGGTTGTTTTCTCCATATGCAGTAATGCTTTCTTTTCCCCATCTTCGTTCAGGAAATATAACCTATTATGATTTGAGCACAATATAATTCACATCAGTTTCCATTCTCACAACTGACTTCAAGAAAATACCTTCAATTATTTCTAGAAAACATTTAGCTCTGAAAGGAAATGATGATAATCTATTCTTTCAGCAGCTAGTAGCTCTTGAATGGCCTCCATCACCAACAGACATGGCAGGTTTAAATCAGCAGCATAAGACTTTCTCATCCGATGTACTGTCAAATATAAAATCTATGGCAGAGGGACACCATGGCAGTCCCAGAAAGACATTTACTCCAGGGCCACAGGCTCATAATAAACTGTCAAAAAGTCTATTCACATTATATCCACAGGCATTCTAGCATTCTGAGCACCCTCAGATTCAACTGGGAAGATTTTTAAAACACATTCCAGGGTTCTATCCTAGCAGAATTTTATTATTTTTCTTTTTAGTTGACATGTAATGATTATACGTACTTCCGGGACACAGTGATATTTTGACTTGTGTATATAATATGTAATGATCAAGTCAGGGTAATTAGCATATTCATCGCCTTAAACATCTGTCATTTCTTTGTGTTGTTAACATTCAAAATCTTCCTTCTAGCTTTTCGAAAATATACAATAAATTATAGTCAACCATATTCACCCTACGTTGCTGCAGGCTGCAGAAAACCAGGACTCTTTCTTCCTATTGATAACTGAAATTCTGTGTCCATTAACCAGCCTCTCTCCATCCTTCCCCTGCTCCCAGGCTCTAGTAACTACAATTCTACCCTCTACTTCCATAAGCTCCAGGTTTTTTTAGCTCCCACATATGAATGAGAAAGTACAACATTTGTCTTTTTGTACCTGATGTATTTTACTTATTCATGTGGCCATAGAGGACAGAATTATTTATTTTTTATTTATTTATTTTTTACATAGCTAAGTCACATTTCCTGGTGGGGGAGGTGTGTGTATACACACACACACACACACACACACACACATTTTCTTTATCCATTAGTCTGTTGATGGACATGTATGCTGACTCTGTATCTTAGGCATTTGTGAAAAGTCTTAGCAGAATGTCTAAAATAAAAATTTCTCAGTGGCACAACCAGGTTTCCAAGCCAATGGAGTGACTGGAAAATAGTCTATGAAGGTGGTGGAATTTGAGCTAAATTTTAAACAATGGGAAGGTTTTTAGTATGGAAATGAGAGACAAACATTATAGGTAGAAAGGATGGCAAGACCCAAAGCACGGAGACGAATCAGTGTGGAACACGGTGAGAGAGCAGTATCGCTGCCTGCTAGATAGGAGGATCGCCAGGTCAAAAAATAAGGTTGATGTTGGAAATCTGCCTGAATGAGAGACTTAGGAGTTAGTGTTAGGCTACTGTAAAGTACTGTGTTTTAGAGCAGTAAGAGGCTTAGAGAATTTCATCTGTCACCCTAGAATGATTGTTTTGAAGGGAGAACCCTTATGTGGGAGACTATTGTGATAAGCCTGGAGCTAGTGTGTCAGTTTGAAGACCATTGTCTAGGGTCATGGTTATGGGGAGGGCGAATAAGGGTTTACCACTAATAGATATATTCTAGTCTCTTACTGCAAAGTTCAGGTCATTTATTTATCTGTGGAAAAGTAAGGGTAGCTATATAGAAGGTGCAAGGTGCTAGAGACTCCATCTGGGCCAGTGCTGCCCCAGGAAACCCCAGCCTCCTGGCCTCCTCAGCTCAAAGGTCACCTCCCCACACAAATGCAGCTCCTCGGGTCAAAGAACCAGGGAGTTCCACCTCCCTCTAATTCACACCCATGTGGTTTTATCTTAGTGTTAAATCGCCATGCTGGTACTTTCGTGTTATAGGGTTTATTTGCTCATTTGTATTTCTCTCCAAAAGAACGTAAGATCCAAAATAATTAGAGATCTTTATTGTCTTGTCCAAGGCGTCATTTCAGGGCCTATATCAGAGCCTGGTGCATAATACATGTTCCATAAATGTTGGTTAAATGGAAAAGTTTTATAATCTATTTTTCCACAACTTTTAAGCATTTCTCATCTTCGTATTCTTGCCCATAGAGTGCTAAGAGACTAAGTAAGGACTACATGAGTGGAAGGTTAAGTTTTAGAGATTATCATTCACTCATACTGAATACAATGGCCCGTGCTTTATAGGCCAAGTAGAGGGATTAAAATCCTGCTTCAGATTCCGCAAAGAAATTAAAATTGCTACCCTCAGTAATACTTGTCAAAAATTATCTTACTAAACATCCAAAAAACTGGTCGTACAGTCTTGGTTAAATCATTTCTTCTAAGTTCTGGCTAGTTTAATTACAAAATGCAGTTTTTGTCCTGGATCATGACTTTTCCTCCTGAGTTTAGTCTCTCTCACTCTTATCACCAGTTCTTGGCCATTTCCTGTGGGACAGGATCAGCTCTCTGCAGGACTGCAGGGGGCAGAGCGCCAAGGTATGATGAGAGGCAAGGTGACCGTGTGAGTCCCAGCAAAGCTGTTCCCAGTCACAGCTTCCTGGTGGATACCTAAGAAAACTTCTACTTTGCATGTTTTGAGGAGTTTAGTATCGAGGCTTTGAATGAAACCTAGTCATTCCCCAAACAAAATTCTAGCCTATTTTGTTTGATCTATTTTTACCTGCCTGCTGTTTATATAGTACTGGATATTTGTGGAATTTTTCCCCTCACTTTAAAATTGTGATAATATTGTGTCCCCTCCTAGCAGACTCTCATTCTTACAATGGAAAATACTGGAGGATGTTTTCTTTAAAGTATGTTAAAGAATTGGCCTGTGAGCTACCTTCCTCCAAAGTTTTTCAAAAGTAACAAATCTGGTTTCAATTAGCAGAAAGAATTCTTAGAACATCCACTGTGTTTGAAAAATTAGCTATTTTATTCAAAAGGCCTGTTTTACACTTAAACATGTCTTGTCTGTCTTATCAATGTGTTTTGTAGTCAACGCAGAGCTCAATAATAGACATAAAGCAAATTATTAACAGAGCATATCACAGGGAAAGCAAAGTTGTGAAGACATCACGATAAGATTCTAGAGCTTCTGAAAGTATGATATAGTCACCTCCCATATATTTTTTGAAAAAAATTCTCTAATCTCATTATTTCCAATTCTAAACTACTGGAGGTTAGGGGTTGTATATTTAAGGAAACAGAAGGGAAATGTGTCTAGTGATGTTTATTTTCAATTACCATGGTACACTCTGGAAAAAAATGAGATTTTTGTTTTGTGACAGTCTGGAGATGCCCATATATCCTCTTTTCATAGAAAAAAAATGATTTTCCAAGGTCATTACTTATGCAATATACCAAGAATATGTTTTAAGAAAAAATAGGAAGAAATGCTAGAACATTCCTCTAGATATTGCTACACTGAATTCCTAAGCAGGAATTTATATTCTTTTCGTGGACTATGACACTCTCCAAAAGCTATGGAAAGCAATCTCAGAACACAATAGGAAATCTAAATAAATTAGTTTTTTATTACAGATAGTAGAAATTCTCTCTCCTCTTGTATGCAGATGGTAACTAATAGGTTTGGTTTATTAAGCTCTATCATAGTTTTTCAGTGGGATGTAAAGTCAGGGTTCATAAGATATCTCCTCTGGCAAATCTCATTTCCAGACATTCCTAATTTTCTCTTAAGAAAAAAGGAAGTTTTGGTTCTGAAATGTTTTCACAACTTTAAACAGCTTCTTTCTGGGCTGTTTACCAAGCCAGTAAGGACTACGCAAGGTTACACTGAAGCTTCAAAGTGCTTGATGAAAATTGTCTTTGTTCCTTTTCAAGAAACAACTCTAAGGAGGCAAAACTCATAACCAGGGTATTCTAATATCTAGGCATAAAAACTACCAAAGCCCTAATGTTACATTAAAATGCTTATACTAACCCGATAACGGCAAACAACAGTTCCAACTGGAGCAAGTGTTTGGTAATTCTACAGTTGCAAATGCATGACACATTCATACATTTGCAGCTGTAGAAAAGTTCACTTTTAAAATTCCAGATAAAGCCCTCTAAAGCTGCATCTTCAATAGAGAATGCACTAAAAAGCAGCTTCACCTTAGTTTTAAATCCTACATATCCTCCTATATTTGAAGGAATGATAATTTGTATATACCCCATAATGATCTCTTGCTGAGAAAGTAATTACCCTTATTTAAGAGGATGTATCAATGAATAATGATGAGATTGCTTTCAATTAAATGAAGGCTGATACAGTAATGCTCCCATATGCACATACGTATTTGGTAAGATGATGTTTCTTGACAATCGGTATTTTCAGAGGCAAAAAATTTGTCCACTCATGGTAACTCTCAATATAGGCAGCTCAGACTAACTGCCTTTTTGTCCTAATTGGTTCTTTTAATGTAAGAGGGTGACAGATATCTCACATGTAAAAGCATAGTAAACTTTTCCCTATGTTACTGGAAGTTACCCTCATGTCTGCTTTTTCTGTAAGTGCCTCTTGCACTGCCTCCCCATCTACCACAGGATTAAAATGAGAATTGCCCAGCAAGTCAGCAATTGCCAAATTCCCTTAGGATTGATGTTTTAGCAGGTAAAATTCTGCAGGTATGCTGTTATTTTTTGGAAGCCTGTATCTCTCAAGATGGGAAACTTTCCGTATAATTTTAAGGGCTTCAACTGGGAACAGGCAGGGAGAGACAAAAAATAAAATGTCTTCACGTAAAACAATTGCCAAGCAATGACCAAAAAAAAAAAAAAAAAATCCTGTTTCACAAACAAACCCTGTAAGAAATTAGTATCTTTTATACTTGCTTTTACACCTACTTGGAAATGGTTATAAGGAATTGTTAGAAGAGCATAAGTGTAGCAATGGGGCAGAATGATTTGAGCCTAAAGGGTTGCAAAGCAGGCAGTATTGAAAGAATTTGGAACAGACTTCTGCAGATATGTGACTCTAATACAGAAAGTACTGTGCCAGGAAGGAAAAAGCCCCTCACCAGGGTTTAGTTATTTTGCATAAATAAGTAATGTACTGTTATGCAGCCTCTCCGAACCCCTGGTTTATCTTTGCTAGATGGAGTGTGTGTGTGTGTGTGTGTGTGTGTGTGTGTGTGTGCGCGCGCGCATGTTTCTATGTCCACCACACTCTGAGATGGAAGGATTAAGGGAAGTGTATTAAATAGAGTAAGGAAACAGACTAAACTGCAAAGACAATGGTTTAGTGGCCAGTGAGATGCCTCGGGATGTTTGCTGGGATGATTTTAGACTCGACTTTCTGGAAAAGGAAAAGGCTTTGGAAAAGACTGAATGATGTTCGTGAAGCGGGTCACGAGGACTCAGCCAGGTCACTGTTCGGGCTGTGACCTTTGGTGCCTGACATGGGAGTATGAACGTGTTCATACTGGGGCAGTGGTTTAGGGGCTGGCACGGTGAAGTGATAAGGAAAAGGGTGACAGGCTGCTTGTGAAGCCACACCAATTCTGACCTCTACACTCATTGCCTTGTCCTGTGCTCATGGACTGCTATGGGATGGAAAATTAGGTACTCATGAAGATTCCCTTGGTGACAATTTGGAAGCTGTTTTGGAGAGACTATTGGCAGGATGGTGCCATGCCATGACATTATGAGGTCTGAATCAGAGCAGCAGAGAGACAGGTGAGAGGCGTCGCTGGGAGATGATCTGCAGGTAAGGATGTTACCAAATCTCTATTTGATAATTTAATGCAACCAGCCAGAGAGGCAGATATCCAGGGCAAATGGAAAGAGGGTGAAGACTTCAAAACTTCAGAAGACGCTAAACAGAAGGTATTGTGTTGCATGTTATCCAGTCAGGATAAAGTGAGAATTTGGAATAATGATAAACCCTCAGAGTGACAGTTGAAGACCGTGGATTGCATGAAAATGCAGAGGCTAGCTCTCTTTTCTATCAATCATCTGAAAACTGCTCGAGATGACACCCTGTGTTACATTCCTCTTTATGACCTCTGTCTTGTCCAGTGGCCTGGCAGAGTCAGTCTTCAGCACATGCGTAGGCTGAGAGAAATGAGAGGTGAGCTGGCGGTGGGTTCCCGGAAACTATCACTGGGGAAGGCAGGCAGGGGCTGCAAAAGGAGCTCACAGGCTGTGGACTGGTGGTAGGACAGGCACAAAAGTAGAACAGGGGGCACCTGGAAGGAAAAGAGGCTCCCAGGAGCACATGCTCAGAGGATGGGAAAAGATGCTAGTTTTAAAGCAACTATGAGTTTGGGTATCTGGACCCTCCCTAGTGAGAGCAATATAGGTAGGATGTGGAATCATCCCGAGATTGATATTGGAATGGAGGAGAAAACCCGGGTGCAAAGCCAATGGGAAGGCTGAGTTGCAGGGACTTGCCTGGGAGAACTTGGCCACATCAGTAAACTCTGGTGAAAAAGTCAAAGGAGGGAAGAGAGAGACTTGCCATCTCCAGTATGGTAGCTGCAGTCAGCTCCTGGGAAAGGCATCTCCTCACAGAGGAGCTTATCTGTTCATAGCGGTTACGAATTAAGAACACAGTGTGTCACATCACAAAAACAGAGTAATGCTGATCTACATAGAATACACTTAAGTACTATTATTATATGACTATTTTACAATGACAATGTTTTACACAAATTGATACACCCAGACAATGGAATATTATTTAGCTACAAA
The DNA here is from genome assembly GCA_963573385.1 of Cacajao melanocephalus. NCBI lineage: Eukaryota > Metazoa > Chordata > Mammalia > Primates > Pitheciidae > Cacajao > Cacajao melanocephalus. Next base: position 11,314 of record CAUYLG010077479.1, read on the forward strand.
ATTAAATATGCTATCAAGCCGCAAAAAATATATAGAAGAAACTTAAGTGCATTTTGCTAAGTTAAAAAAGCATCTGAAAAAGCATCATGCTGTGTCACTCCAACTCTAAGATATTGTTTAAAACGTAAAGCTATAGCAACAGTAAAAAGGTCAGTGTTGCCAGGGGTTCAATGGCACTGGTGGACTCGGGAGGGATGAATATGTGGAGCCCAGGGTATTTTTAGGGCAGTGAAACTGTTCCGTATGAGACTGTCATGGTGGATACATGGCTCGCAACATTTGTCAAAACCTACGGAATGAGCAACACAGAGTGAACCACAATGTGAAACTATGGTATGGACTCCATTAATAACGCATTGATATTGGTTCATCAATTGCAACAAATGTACTGCACTAGCGCGAGATGTTAATAGGAAAACCATGTGTGTGGCGGGGGTGGGGGGAGTGTATAGGAATTCTCTATGCTTTCTGCACAATTGTTCTGTAAATCTCAAACTTCTCTGAAATATAAACTCTATTAAGATATTTTATGTAAAAAGCTATTTTGTATATAGATTTAATATTTTTTAAAATAGCTATTTTGAAAATGAGATAAGTTGAATAACACTTAGGATCTTCTAAATCAATTTTAATTCAGATTTTGTGTATGCTAATGTATTAATAAAGGGAAAATTAAAACCGGCATGCTTTCAAATTCCATTGCTATTTTAATATTACAGAATTTACTCCAATGAAAACTACTCCAATAAAAATCCCTATTTTATTTTTATAACATATATTTGTCTGCTTATTTGTGTTAATATTTTAATCATTTCCTTTGGAAGAAGAATAGAAAAAGTCTTGCTTGCCTATGAAAACTCATATTAGTTCACGTATTTAGGAGCTGACTCTATCTATTTCACCCTTGGCTCATGAGGAGAGATTTCACTGTAATCCTCTTAAGTAAATGAGCTCTGATAAATGTATGCTTTGTAAGATGTGTGCAGAATCCTTAAAGTAAATGATTACCTTACATGAAAATTCATAAAATGCTACAAACTAGAACCAGTATTTCATCTAACTCAATGTCACCAAAGTATCTGCCAGTGAATAAACACTTATAAGGGATGTGTGTGTATGGCCAACTTTTTCTCTGATAAGAGAGAGAGTTAAATTCAGCATCCACTCAAAAACCGTATTGTATTTCTGTCCTTCTTTCATGGCAACTAGTAAAAGAAAGAAGTGACCAGACCAGCCAAATAACCCAAAATCTAGTTATATTCCAGTGGAGAGAAACTTTAAGATTCAGGGATTCTCATGATGTTATACTTTGTAAATAGTGAGAAAAAGATAGTACATCATGATTAATCCAAGGCAGAACAGTAAGGAGTGTTTATGAATCAACATCTCAATCACTGCCCAGAAATTATGATGGGAGATAAAACTGAAATTCAATCATGATATCATAGCAGCGTCAGTGTGTGGGACAGCCCCATCAGCTCCTTCTGGCATTTCACTATCTTCAACTCAGGAAAGGCCACCACCTCCCATGAGATATCAGGCCAGGGGCCCCTCCCTGTCATCTGCTGTTCATTTGGCAGCTGCTGGGTGTGTCTTCTGAGGACCCATCACGAGGTCTGATTTATGAGGTGTGCTTACGTTTGGCTCTGAAGCTTGCTGCTGGACAAGCTGATTTAATTCCTTTAGTTTCTTTCTCTGGCACAGAAATCAATGAAAATGACATAATTATATTCATTTAAGAAATCCCTTTTTAATAACATGGGTACAACTTTAGTGATTAATTCTCAGAGAAGTGGAGAAATAGAAATAGAAATGACCTATTTGTGTTTGTTTGTAAATCACACAATTTTTAACGGAAACATGCAATAAAGCTGCTTGTGTCATCAGTGCGTGGTTTGTGGCTAGAAAGTGGAGACTTCCTGGGCTCTGTCTTGGATACCTTTAGCACCTCACTCTAACAGGAGAAAACCTACCCACGTGTTTCCTAAAAAGCATACTCTGAATGGTACTTTCCTCTGGGGTTTTCCCATGACTTGCCAGACTCTCCCCTTTAAATCTTCCAACTTGAGCTGTGGCAGATTTGGGGTAGCAATACAGACAAAAACAAATATATACTTGGGGTGACCTTTTATCAAGATCAAGGCAAGCTGAGTTCAGAAACTCACACACCTTTTTCACATTAAGAAAATTAACTTGGCAGAGGTATATGAGGCATCTCACAAATTCAGGAAGACAGAATTAGCGTTTTTAATGAATCACAGTCTGAATCAGCAGTCAACTGTGGCTATCTGTCAGCTCCAAATAGCAGAATTCTAATTTTGTAGCAGCTGGAGATGCAATTTCAAAGTTCCCTTCTAATTAGAGAATGTCCAGAGCTCTCAAGATGGAGTCACCTTTGGTGCCGCACATCTTACGACATTTACAGTTCAGGTTAAAACAGAGCCAATGGGCAATAGCCCTTCATAACACTCAAAGCAAGTGATGCTGTGTTGCATTTATAGTTATAAATGAGACACACACTGTATAAACCAGCAATTGCTAGACTGCGGTGTAAATGCACTAATATATATATTGGTCTTGATCAAAGCCACTGTTGATTAATTGGATATACTGACGTTTCCCAGCCTACAAAACCAGTGGCAATCTTGCTTAACCTGGTGGAGATGGGGAGAAGTGGACACTGTATCATGGCAGAAAGAACACCCCCTTGACTTAAGCACTGCAAGCTTATGCCATGTGATCTGTAGTATGGCTTAGAGTAGTGTGATTGTTTTCTGTTCCTCAGTTCTATCACACTTTGAGTATCTCAAGACGTGTTACTGACATAGTATCTGTTACATTTATTGAGTACATTTAACAGATGTCTGTCATGTGACCCTCAATGTGTTACCCTATTTTGCAGCTGAAGCAATGGAGACTTAGAGAGGTTATGTGACTTGCTCAAAGTAACCTGGTTATTAAACTTTAGCATGCATCAGAGACCCCGGAAGGGTTTATGAAAATTCAGATTGCTGGGCCTCACACCTCCAGATCTTCAATTCAGACATCTGGGCTGGGGCCAGAGAATTTACATTTTTAACAAGTTCCCCTATAAGGCTGATCCTGGTCCAGGATCACAGTTTGAGAACCCCTGGCCTAGATGATTGGGGCAGACATGATCCTCTGTCCTGCATCTGGGTGAGTCTGAGCCCATGCCTGTTCCAGAGCCCCAGACTCGCCATGGTCTCTCTTCCGCAGCCTGAGCACCTGTTGCATGAGAGAATTTCAAGAAATGTGAATTGACCTTCTGTCCCCACCTGTCTCCTTAACTGCAACATCCCCTGTTCTTTTTCTGATTTACTCCTTCAAGTGTCAAGTTTCAATGTCACTTCCTCAGAATGGCCTTTTATAATGTGTAAGCAAGCATTCACTTAAGTTTATCAGTTAAAAGTAAGTCTTCCTCCTCAAACCCCACAGCCCATGAGTCTCTCATCTTTCCTGTTCTTCTCTCAACAGAATCATGTCCCAGCATGTAGCACAGTGCTTGGCACTTAGGAGGTACTCAGAAAATTAATCAATGAGTTGAATGAGAGAAACAGATCTGGTTCTAGTTTAGTAGCTATGAGTTGTGTGAAATTGAGTCTGTGTCTTGATGTTCCCAATCCTAAACCTCTCGTTTAAAATGTAGATAACATTGTATGAGAACATTTTTAAACAAGCTCATGAAATGAAAGTGATGCTTTAGAAATGATCTCAGCTCCCAAAGCTATGGGAGCTTACAGTTGACACTCAGTAGTTTCTGGTTGCATTGAATTTGATTCAGCTTATTAAGATAGAGTGATTTTACTCTAGCCAAGAAACTTTCACAGTTATTCATTGGGGGACTTCTGTTGTTGGTTTATGTCTTAGGGGCTTAGAAGTGGTTCGACCATGTTCTGATACGTTCTTCATCGCAAAGAGTGAAACAATGCCAGTCAGAACTACATGTCACATGCCTTAAAGAATGATCTGATAGGACTTTATTTGCCAACTGAATTCCTTCTCATAAAGCTCTGTTGTGGGTTGAAATGTGACATTAGAGCGTCTTTCTAAGGCGTCCTACACCTACTAGCAATATGTGTAAGCAAATAGCCTATTTATAAAAATCATCTTCTGTAAAATCCACAAATACAGCAGAAGCAGACAGAACAGAAAGATTAAAATACAGTGGAGCTCTTAACAGGCAATGAAACATTTCCTATTTTTAGTTTACAAACACCCACTCTAAATAGCTAGCGTATGTCAAATTACATACGTGTCCATGTACACAATTACCAACACTTCATTTTAAGTTCTTCCATATTTATAACCTATGTCATCGCTCATGTCATATTTTACCTGCACCGAAGGACACAGTTGAAAGGAGAGCAACTTGTGATTCTCTTGGTGGAGTTACAAGCAACACTCAATCTTAATGTCCTCCACTAAACTAGCTCAAATGGTGGAAACTCCATTTTTGTAAACATTTTTCCTAATGTGGTGATGGTGTTTACACAACCCAAGGCAGGATCTTTCAACTTTGCCTTTTCAAAGCACACCTATGCTTGAGCAACAGCAGGTGGACTCTGGCTAGTAAACAACTCAATACTACCAAAAGGAAAAGAAACTTTGTGTTTCCTATTTGAGAATGTGGCCTTAGAAATGATGCTGGTACACAAGTCCTTTTTTCTGGCTTCTTTTTTTTCACTTAGAAGCCAAACCTGTCAGGTGTGATGACATGGCAAGTAAACCAATAGGCTCGGGCTAATGTGAATCCAGGCACCTGTCCAACACTTTGGCCCTGGAGAAAGTAATATTGAGAGACATTCACAGAATATGAATGGTATGCTCGTCTCTTGTGCCCGATTTACAACGTTAAGCTGTCAGGAGACTGAGCAGAGAGTGATGTATTGCAGACTGTGATGACTGCCCTAACTGTATTAGAACATGGGTAACTTCTAAACAAGTTGTTGTTCTTGGTTCTCAATACAAGAAATGTTGCTAATGTATTTGAAGAAAGACCATCTTACAAGAGCAGTGTTAAAAAAAATCCATTTCAATCCGTAAAGATAACAAGGTATTGAAATTCCTGGATCACCCATGGCTTTAGTTAGCTTTGCAGATGTCATGAAAGAGCTCTCCTAGCATCGTGGAACTGAATTGTGCCTTCCATTTTCTGGAGGAGTAGGGAAACCAGGCAGGTTAATGCCTTTCCTGAGGTCCCAGAGGTGGTCAGTGCCTGAACCATGATTTACAGCTTGACTTCCTAATTTAGGGGAAATTCTTACAAAAACCAAACCATTCTTATGATACGGAAACATTGGAGAACTTCAGGAACAGTGTCCTGCAAGGCAATGAGGAGAATTTGAAGTTAATTCCAGGCTCAATAGTGATATTCTCAGTAAAGAAGGGTGCTGAGCTTAGCTTTTCACTGTTGCTGATGCAGAAAAAGAGTGGAAATGAAAACAGTGCCTGCCAACTGTTTCTTGCTGACTCGGGAAGTTCTTAGTTCAACTACTTTCAGTTGCCTTCCTTCAGATCCTCTGTTTAGAAACAAGAGCTTCAGTGACACTGCTTACACCCAGGAGCAATTTGAGTGTTATCAAATATTCCATCCCTGGAGAATAACGGATGGGGCATCCACCCTTGCCCTTCAGTCCCTTTGTCAATATTAGTGCCTCCCACTGCAGAAGGCTGCAGTTCCATAGAAGGGGGCCATGGACTCTATTGGCATTCACACTTTGGCCAGAGAGTGCCAGTGCACAGGCCCCATTTTGAGCTGGTGTGGGGAACAACATGCTGCTTTGGGGAGTCACGGACCAAGGTGGGGAGCCAGACATCAGGCTACTGCTAAGTGGCCGTGCACAGGGAGGCCTGTCTTTGTTTTCTGGGTCTCTAGTTCAATGTGCCCCCCTTTCTGTTGTCCTTGCTAACCTCTTCTCTCCCATTTTCTCCTCATACTCCTTCCTCTCTTCACACTCTCCTTCTACTTCCCCTTTCACCCTGCCTTTAAGCCCCCATTTCCCTGGTGCTGCTTTTCCAAGCTAAACTCATCCTGGCTCCCATATGAGCATGCTGCTGGGTGCTTCAGGGTATCTCCATGTGCTTTTCTCCTACGTGGTGCTCTCAAGCAGAAATTTACCTGTAAGACTGAAAATAAATATGAACACACATGCTATGGAGAGAAAAAAAGCTTTGAATATGTTTAAGAAACCTTAGTCCAGTAAAATTTAATGGATTTTATTTGGCAAGGAACAATTTACGAATCAGACAGCACTCAGAACTGGGAGAGGTTCAGAGAGGTCTACCCAGCAGCATGAGCATCGGCCTTTTACAGGCTGCACACAGAAACAAAGTAGAGAAATCACCTGCTTGGCTATAGCTAGACATTTGCCTTACTTGTGCATGGTGGGATGAATTTGCTGCCTATGACTGGCTGAAATCTGGCTATCTGTTACAAAAAATATACCACTAAGTTAGGTTGCTGTTAGGTTGTAGATTGTAAGTAGGAACTCAAAGTATGAAGACAGTCTCGGGCTAATGGCCTCCTGCTTCTCTTTAAAAAATGTTACTTATATGTATGTGTTATCAGTGTTCATCTCTGGATATTTATTCTCCAACATTCTTCTTAAAAGTGGATTGTATTGCTGCACCCAGTGGCTCACGCCTGTAATCCCCGCACTTTGGGAGGCAGAGGCAGCGGATCACCTGAGGTCAGGAGTTTGAGACCAGCGTGGCCAACATGGTGAAATCTCATCTCTAATAAAAATACAAATAGTAGCTGGGCATGGTGGCGCATGCCTGTAATCCCAGCTACTCAGGAGGCTTAGGCAGGAGAATCTCTTGAACCTGGTAGGCAGAGGTCGCATTGAGCCAAGATCATGCCATTACACTCCAGCCTGGGCAACAAGAGTGAAACTCCATCTCAAAAAAAAAAAAAAGGTAGATTGCATTGTATCATTTTCAGCTTAAGACGCTCATCAGCATCCTCTCACAGCAATTATAATAAAATCCAAATCCCTTATCATATCCATAGGTCCTCTGAGATCAGACCATGTTCTCTGCAGCCCAGCCTGGATACCAGTCCCTTGCTCACCACACTCCACCTCACTCTCCCCCTTTGTTTCAACAAACACTCAAATCTTCATCCAGCCACAGAATTTTATACATGCTGTTTTGCACTGTCTGAACAATTATGTGCTTGACTTCATGTCATTTACTTAAATATTAATTCCTAGGTGAAGCTTTTCCTCATCACCTCACCCAAAGCTCTTCTCCATGCCTTTTGTTACCTTCATAATACATCCTTTGTGATAACTTGCATCTATTTTAATTATCTCTTATTTTTGTATGTTTTCCCTGTGAAAAGGCAAAGCTTCTATTTGTTTTGTTTATTGCAGTAATCCCCACCTTTAGAAGAATGTTTGGCACATGATGGGACACAGAGTATTTGTTGAAGTAAGTTGCAGCAGTCATTAACTTTTGGATGAGTTGTGCAGCTACTTTAAAGCACTTGGTATATGTGTGTTGTTTTCCCAGATATCTCCAAATGCTAGTTTTCATTCAAATGGTTTTATAAAGCTCACACAGATCATCCTTGAAAATGCAGATTCCTTGGAATTTTGAGATAGCAGGCTTAAGGAGGGATTCTTGAGCCTGAATTTTTAACAAGCCTCCCACGTAAATCTTATGTGCAGCAGTTTGACTACAACTTTTATAAATTCTATGGAATTTTGAAAAATAATTTGGTAAGTGATCAGTTGCACCATTTCTGGAAGTCAGCACTTTGGACATACAGGGATCTAACTGTGCCTACCAAGTAATTTTTGCCCTGAATGTAGAAAATGGAATGAGCTACACAAAGAGCATGCTTTCATGTTATAAGGAGTGCTTTCATGTTATCTACCTTGCCCATGATTACCCAAGTCACTCCAAGTCCTCAGTGAAGAGTTGAAATCTTTACAACCCTTTCAATTCAGAAATACTGCTGATATAAAGAGAAAAACTCGCTCCTGCAAGAACTACTGTTATGTAAGTTTAGGTGGTTGTATTCTGTAAGATCTAAGTCATCTTATTAGCCACAGTCAAAAGGAAGTCATGATCCTCCTTCTCCAAAAACTGTTCACGTGCACTAAAATTAAAGGTTTTAATATTTGCATTCTGAATAGAATTACTTGATTTTGTATGCAGATGAGTTTAACGTAATAATGCACAATAAAATATGTATTTTAAACATACATGGTACCTAATAGGTGTATGTCGAGTTGTACTAAAATCTTTTTCTACCCCTACAACACTGTTGATACCAAATGTGTGGGGGTTTGGGGGTTTGGAGTGCAGTGGTGCAATCTTGCCTCACTTCAATCTCCATCTCCCGGGTTCAAGTGATTCTCGTGTCTCAGTCTCCTGAGTAGCTGGGATTACAGGCGCCCACCGTAATGCGCAGCTAACTTTTGTATTTTTTGTAGACGCGGGATTTCACATGTTAGCCAGGCTAGTCTAGAACTTTTGGCCTCAAGTGATCCACCTACTTTGGCCTCCCAAAGTGTTGGAATTACTGGTGTTAGCCACCGTGCCTGGCATAGTGGATTTTTCTTCCCCTCATCCCCCATCAAACCAGCAACCAATTCTCTGTCTGGACAACAACTGGTGTTGTGCAATTTAATTCAATTCTGACACCACTTGGAGTTAGCGTGAGAACCGACAAAGTGAGAGCCGAGTCCCACAAGGCTACCCCACTTCAGATACTAGTTCCAAGTCCCAGACCCCATTGGGACTTCTAATTGACCAGCTATAAATTCGATCGGTTCCCACAATTCCCTCCTCAGTTTTAACCATCAGTTATGATGGCTCACAGAACTCAGGGAAATACTTACATATATTGGCTTATTGGAAAGGATGTTATGAAGGATACTGATCAACAGCTGGATGAAGAAGTTCATACAGTGAGTTCTGGAGTGTCTATCCTATGGTTAGGGTGCATTACCCTCTCAGCATGGTAGCAGCATTACCTGCCCAGAAACTCTCTGGACGTCATCATTTAAGGGGCTTTGACGGAGATTTCATCACATATGCATGGTTTATGATGAACTCAGTCTCCCTCCTCTCTCCCCTACCCAGAGTTTGGGGAGAGTGGAGCTGGAAATTCTAGGTTTTTAATCAAGGTTTAGGTCTTTCTAGTAACCAGATTTTATTCTAAAGCTATCCAGAAGCCCACCAAGAGTCACCTCATTAGAAGAAAGGATGCTCCTATCACCCAGGAAATTCCAAGGGATTTAGAAGCTCTGAGTACTATTTCCGTCACCCCCACTGCTTAGGAAATGACAGGGTCTCTTTGTCAGGAAATGCGGACACAGATTAAATATTATTATGCCACAAGTTGCCAGAAGGCCATTCTAGATCCCAAAGGGAAGTAATATTGGATTAAGAATTAACCATTAACTCTAGACGAATCCTTAGGGTTAATTCTTGTCAGTCTAATCCTCTCATATTACAGATGAGGAACTGAGGCTAAAGACCATGTCATGATTTGCCAAAGAGATGGCATAGGGTTGGCCACATGCCTGTAATAAGGGAAGCACTCGCTTCAATACCCCGGCCAGGTGCAGTCGATACGCGCTGATGCTGAGGCTTCAGGGTTTAAAGGGAACGTCACATTTTAATTTGTCTAGCTGAGCTCTGGGCTGGCAAGTTGGCATTTCAATTTAGCCCAGGGCCTTCTTGTTTCTCAAGTCTTAATATTGCTAGACTTTTTTTTTTAGTGCTGTATGAATTGTTTTCTTTGGCTCTATCTCCAACTCAGTAGTTGGAAAAAAATGTTCTCTCACTCATTTAATTAGAAAAGTCCAGAACATGTACCCAAAGAGATTGGATTTCGTCTTCAGTTAAAATCTCACTGAATGCTGCTTGCCTTTTTAAACACATGAGTAACAGCTCTTCATTAAACAGAAACAATTTGATCAACTCCTTTCTTCTAATTCCCTCACTCCCTTCAGCCTGATCTTAAAATAGTTTTACACATGATAGCCCAAAGATCTGTGTTTAAAGGAAAGCAACAAAACGGTACAAACTGAACAGTGTGATAGTGGTAAGAATGTATAATAATTGCAGCAGTATTATGGGTAATATCGTTCTGACTTACTAAGTAACCAGGTGCTTACTTGGTGTGCTGGAGACATCCACCGTGTCCCCTACGTGTGAGCTCCTCAATGATAGTTTGAGTCATAAAGTGTGGTTTTATTTTCTAGCTTGTGTTTGAGGATGTGAATATATAATTCCAGTGCAAACATTCTCAATCTTGTACCTGTTTATTTTAGGAAATAGCATGGCAGGCTGCAACTCAGTTAATTGCAATAAACAAATGACAGATTGTTCAAAAGTAGGATATATGCCAGAAATACAGATGAACTAGGTTTTATGTGTCTCTGTGTTGGATTTTCTATAGCCTTTGATTTTGCCTTCACCCTTTAATGATTTCTTTCACAGATCACCAGATGCTGCTCTTACAGCTTCTAGTGAGAAGACAAAGTATATCTCAGCAGTGGGGGCTGTGAAGTCAGACACATCTGGGTTTCAATCTCAGCTTCATGAAGCACTGGTTTTCACCCTGGGCAAGTTATTTAATTTAGCTAAATCTCAGTTTCCTAATCCATAAAACAGTATTATGCATCTTATAAATTGCTATTAGGATAAGGTAAAATATGGAAAGAACTTATCTTTGAACCTCGCAAGGAATAACCCTCAGTAAAACTGTAATATTTTGAAACTCTGAGGTAGTGACTTCTCTTGTTATAACATCTAACGTCAAAGAACAGAACGGGTAGGTTTGTAATTACATCAATTCTCCTCTTTGGCCAATCAAAGGACTCGGTCATCAAAGCATTTATATTTCCATTAGGTGAAATCCATTGAGAAATGACTTTACAAGTCAGATTATCACCAAGTGTAGAAATTTGTAAAATAAGCATAATTTTCTTGCAGCTTCAAAGAACTTCTTTGACAAATAGCTAAGTTTTATCCTTTTATTGAAAACAGGCTTAGCAAGCATTTTGGTGTTACAGGACATTTTATGGTTTCAAAATGGGCACTATATTTGGCGTTTTTGCTAGGTCATTGAGCAGTAGAAGTTGTCCATAATTTTCTGAAGCCAACAGTCAAAATTTGGCTCACACTGGGTGCTGTTTTCCAGACATCTTGGCAAACCTGAACTTTCTCTAGAGATCCCGGTTGGAGGGAAACATGAAAACGGCATTGCTTCCATTGTAAAGGGTAATTGCTCTCCAGGCTTTTTTGTGTGTGTAATGTAGACATAGTTAATATGAATAAGGAAAAATTGGTAAGGCAAACTTAGTGGTTAATTGCCAGCGGTATTCTGAAATGACAGTCTTAGGTTTGAATTTGTTTGTGAAAGTACAGGAAGAGCACGTTGATGAAAGGTGGAAGATACTTGGTTCAGAACGCAAAAACCTTAGCCATAGTTGGCATGCCAGTGGCCTGGGCTAAAAATATGTGTAAACAAACTCAAAGATGTTCTAGGAAGCCTGTCCCAGTGGCTGGCCTTGCTCCACTCCCACTCGCCCTTCCTCTCTCAGGTCAAGTACCATCCCTTGGAGGCTTTTCCAGAATACCCGCCCCACTCCTCACAGCTGTGTTTGGTTGCTCTCATAACTTGTTATTAACACTCCGTTACTGTTGTACTTAATTGCATTTACTGTAATATGTTGACCTGTTGGCCTCTTTGCTCAGATTGCAAGGCAATGAAGATTAAGAACAAGTACTCGACATATGTTACATCGAACAAAGGTGGAAGGGAGCAAGCTGAGGGCAAGGACAGGAAACAGGGAAGGAATGGAGGAAAATTAGGAAAAAGGGAGACCTCAGGGAAGTGATGACTGATTTCCATGAAAGGTCAAATCTCCTGGTTTCCATTACGTAAAGTCTCTGTATGAGTGAGAGAGAGAGATGTGGAAAAGAAGTATCACACTTTCAGGTCACCTCTAATTGATGAGACAATTTCTTTCCCTCTAGTTTCCAAACGAGAATTTTGTTTCCAAATCAAGATAATTTTTTCAGAGAAAGCATGCGTAATTTCACCTTTTAAAAATGTGTTGCTGTATCTGTTCATTGCTAACACTTAGAGGTCTGTCTTTAATGAATTTCTAATTCTCCCCTGCCCCATTCAATGTGTAGCTGTCCTGGTTTGTTTTTAATTTGCTATGCTCATTTAAGGAGACTTAAATACTTCAGTATAAATACCCACTGGCTGTAAATATTTTGAAGCTTCTGTACGTGACTTAAGGAATGTCTGACATTTATTTGGAAATGAGAACCATAGAAGGTCATATCAAGGGAGGCAAGCTACCAGAAAGGCTGCCTTCTCTGAAACAAGAGCTGGAGGTCCAGTCACCAGGGTAGAAGCCACTGCAAGGTCTTGGGAGCAGGGTGGCACTTTTAGAAAATTTGACAAGTGTTATCACATGGGACCACCTTGACATATGTCAGTCACAGGTGTCCCCTCCCCCACCACAGGAAACTGACCTGGCTTTACCTGCCTCCCGTCTTACTGGCCCATATCTCACTACAGATCTCCATGCAAACTGGAAGGATATATTCTACTTCTGCACTAGTCAAAGTTCTTGCCTGTTAGAGAGACTGCACTTTCCATCTCAGATTTCTAATGACTCCTGAAATTCTGCGCTTCCTTCACGGTGCAGATCAAATGCCCTTTCATGGAGTCTTCTCACTCCCCAGTTGGACATTGAACCTATTTTCTGCCGAATGGTTGCTGCTCCCATTGGCAGAGTTGACTCACAGGCCCGGGTTCTCATGAGGTAGAGCAGGTGTCCCCCAAGGTGGGTTTATCTGATCTCTGCGCAGGTTTAGGTTGTTTGAAAAGTCCCACAACTTGCTTGTGCTTCCTCATCACGCTTACCTGTCTTAAGTGAAAATAATGAATTCTCTTGTGCTCCAATCAGATGTGTTTGTATCTTCAGGGAAAGCAGTACTATTTTTCCATTTCTTGATATTCATTATAATGTTATTGACATAAAACTTAGAAAATAAGGTATAGAGAACTTCCCCACAGTACCATCACCCGAACAGTCTTTGCTGTCTTGTCTTTTGCAGTCATTCTCCAAATGTTCTTTTGCATGGTTAAGTACGTAGCACACACACCGTGCTGGCTCCTCCATTTCTTTTAACAGTGTAATGTGCAGTAGTTATTTTTGAAATGAAACATTTTTAAAATAAGACTTTTTATGTGATATATTTTTACTAGTTCCTTAAAGTTGAGTGGAGAAGTGTAACAATAGGATGTCTCTCCCATTGTATCCTGGCCCATGGAAACGAATCTGGCATGTCAGGCCATCGCAGAGTTTAGGAGGAGCAGGTGCAGGGTGTCGGCTGCTGGCCGATGCTTGCCTGGCTGACCTACTTCTGGTTTTGAAAAGGCCACTGCTGCTCTCTGGGTTCCTAATCGACTCCCAGGGAGTCTTTTCAATTTTTCTTTTTCAAGACTAACATTACAAAGATCGTATTGGGATATGATTTTTTTCCCTCCTACATCTTACTCTGAAACTTTTCACCAACAATTATCGATGTCAAAAGATTTTACAGTGAGTGCCTTCACCTGGTTCCTCCACTAACATCTCACTTCACGGGTTTTATCATATCTCTCTGTAGTTTTGAGCCCTGTGATGGTATTTCTCACAAAGGTAACTTCCCCAGGGCCTCTGACTTGGTTTTCTGCCTGGATCCTTCCAGGACCCATTCCAGCAGGACTTGGCCCCTCAGGCTGGGCTGAGAGGAGACCGTTGGAACGTAAAACACTTCTACTTCCTTTAATACATGTTGCCAAATTAGTTCTTCCAAAAAAAGTATGCATCATTTGTAATGCCACCACCAACATATGAATGCTATATTAATTCCACTGAGCATTATCTTTGAAGTTTGGAGGAGGAATTTGACAGCATTCTTAGAGCCCTGATTGAACTCTGACTTGTTATGGCTCTTTGTGCACATCTCATTTTTTAAGACCCTTGCGCTCCTTGAGGCAGAAACACATTAGCTGATAATCATTTTCTTCCTCAGCCCCCAGCACAGAGCTTTGCACATAGAAGGTGCTTCATAAATGTTTGCTGGAAACAAAGTAAGCTGTCTATGTAACTTTGGGTAGATCAGTAAATTAGCAAGGGAACAACTACTTTCAAGATGTTTAGAAGAATTAAAGCAAGGGGGAAGGGACTTACGTTTCATAGTTAGCTAAATTATATTGCCTGTGGTTTTGATTTCTTCTGAATTGAAAGGCTTACTGACTTTTCAGGCTTGCTTTGTGTACATAACAAGACTAAATAGGGACATTAACAATGTACTTCACAAGTAAGTCTCGGATTCTATATATTCATGTGTATTTGGATGTATCAAGAGGATTCTGTACCTATCACAATGACTAGAACATTTTTATAGACTCACTGTCACCTTGACAAAGGTGATCTTAACAAAACTCTGGAATGAACATTTAAAAATACAGTTGTCCGGGCTGGGCGTATGGCTCATGCTTGTAATCCCAGCACTTTGGGAGGCTGAGGCGGACAAACACTTGAGGTCAGGAGTCCAAGACCAGCCTGGTAAACATAGTGAAACCCCATCTCTACTGAAGATACAAAAAGTAGCCGGGTGTGGTGGTGCACACCTATAATCCCAGCTACTTGGCAGGCTGAAGCAGAAGAATCGTTAAAACCTGGGAGATGGAGGTTGCAGTGAGCTGAAATTGCACCACTGCACATCAGAGTGGGCGACAGAGAAAGACTGTCTCAAAATGAAATTATACAGTTGTCTGTGCAAAATCTTCAGGTAACTTGATTCTGGTTAGCAAGAGCACCACACAAATGCAGTCCAGAAAAGTTGTGTACGCTCTGGTGGTAGCCTTTGCAGTGAGATGCGTGACCATTTTTCTGGTAATCAGCTCAACGTCTGGAAGACCTGTCCAAAGTTGCTTGACATCTGCAGCTCAAGCACGTTGCTTTCTTACGCTGCACTCTGCTTTGTCCTTTGTCACAATCACTGCCTGAATCTTCTTTCACCAGATTGCTCCATCTCTTATTTTATGTTGTATACACCAGTCACTGAACAGGATTATCTATGCTCTTCTAGATCCCTGGCTTTGTCCACAGTAGCAGATGCTAGGCTAGACTTTGGGGACACAGCAGCATGGTTTTGCCCTCATTGTGCCTGCCAGCCAGCAACACTTTGCTGCCACACTGGGCTAATGGTGCCACCTTGTGGCCAACATGGGCCAGGCCTTGTGCTTTCTCACACTGCTCAATTTTGCCTTCCTCCTTTTACCTGCTTTTCTTCTTTTATCACCTCAATTCATTCTATCTTCCTGATTTCCTTTCCTCTCCTGTCCAGCTTCCTCCCAAACACTAAGCTGTTTGTATTGTCAATATCCTTACTTCCTGGTCTGTCCACACATCTTCCCTGAAACTCCCCAATCTTGGATTTACCTAATCATTGATTTTCTCCACCATTATCACCACGGGCTTCTGAATGCCGCTGGAGGAGCTCACCATGGCCATGACTTCAGGAACTCAGCAGGGCTCCTGGCTGAGTTCTTCATTCCTTGCACGAACTTCCCTGTGTCCCGAACCAGCCCTGCTCTCTCAAACTGCTACTGTCTCACGGCCGGAAGATTACCTGGTCCTCACTCAGAAACATGAAGCCATTAGGCATGAACTCCCATTTCTCAATCTCCTGTCCTTCACATGGACAAAATCAGCTATATTCGCATCTGTCCTTTTTCTTGATTCAGATGTGACCCATCTACTGCTCCTAATCTTGATGAGGTCCCTTCCAGCATCTTTTATTTTCTGTGTCCTCCCCATGTACCATATAATGTGGTTCTTTCTTTCATCGTAAAGAGAGTTCCTTCCCTCAACTTGGACATCTCTCTAGCTACCTCTTACCTCTCACCTTTTTAAAATTAAATTTTTAATACTGTAAAAAAATTCCATAAAATACTTCACACATACTGCAAGGTTTAAGAGTAATGTAATGAGCAGCCATATTCTCAGAACTAGCCTAGAGGAACAGAAGAACACAGTGCACCTGAAGCTATGTGTTTTCCAGCCATATATTTTCCTGTCCCCATCCCAGAATCAGCACCATCCTGAATTTTGTGCTTAAAATTTCCCTTTAGTAAAAGATCATATACATGGCCTAGGGTTCCATTTCACTCTTGGTATCTGTTCTATAGGCCAGTCTGTTTTGAGCCATCTGGACACCCTAAAGATGATTATACTTATCCATTATATCTTTGACTTTATGCTTATTGGACTAGGGCAGTAGAAAGCAGCACGGGTTATGGAGGCCTTAGATACATGTAAGAGATGAAGCCTCCCATGGCTTAGGGCTGGCTACATTATAATCTTTTGGAGATTGGTTCACGTTTGCCAGAACACCGCCTTCTCAAGTAAAAAGAAATATGTTTTACACCTCGAGCTTCAAAGAAAACACAATTCCTAATAGGCTCCACTGGTATACATGGCATACCCAGGACTATTTTTCTGGACCGTGCATCAAGTGCTGTGCAAAGCTGCCAGCTTTACATGGGACCCACTGTAGCAGAGCTCTCTATATTACACCTAGGCTGCACAAGGTGTCTCAATACTCTTTATATTCTTTATATTTCATCTCACTGACTTCAAGTTTCTAAAACACATGGAAATACTTAAGATCCATTGGTGTTTCTTTGGGTCAAATACAAAAGTAGAACTAAAGTATATTAGAGTCATTCAAATACATTCTAACTATAGATTCCTTAAAAATTACTGGTATCAAAATAAGAAGCTTCCTTACTTACAAAGAAGGAAAGAAGATAAGAAAGCAGAACTCATACATTAGCAAAACTGGTAGAGTTTATTCTAGCACGGAATAGCTTTCTCAGCCTGCTGCATAAAATTACCAGTAACAAAGTACAAGAGTAAGGTTTATAGCTAAATCTGCTGTGTCATAATTTGGTACTAGGGTTGAGAATCAATTAACGAAGGCTCTTAACGTTTCTGAGCAGATGAGAGGCCTCTGGATTTCCTGGGAATTTTCAATGGGCATCAGAAAAACCTCTGGGATCAAGGTTAAGTTAAGCTTTTATGATGACTCCACTGGCCATCTGGCCAAAGTTCTAAGTTTTTCCAGGATATTTGGGTCCAGGAAGAAAGTGTTGCTGGACTCTCAAATGGAAACAAGATAGCCTAAAAAGAACTCTATATCCCAGAACAATTCAGAAAACCCAAACTCCAACAAACGGTGGTGAAAGAGCCAGCTCTACATCCATTCTTCAATGGGTGACAATTCATTTTTGACAGGAATGGGTACCTATTTTGGGTACGGATTTTCATTTCCTGTCCACAGAACCTCAGCCCACTCTGAGTGCCAAGTACTACAGCAGATGCTGGGATACTGAAAGTATCAGACAGGACAGAGTTCTTTCACATGGATAGCTATGGCCGACACTGGCTTGCGCTGCTTGCTACGTCCATTTCCTTTTCCTAGGCAGAAAGAAAGAACCCCTTTCCAGCTTTTCATGATGTCTGGTTACCACCTGTTAAGAGATTTGATCAATGAAATCTGGACAAAAGGATGTCAAGGCTTGGCCATAGGCCCAGCTGTGAGGCCCTCATAGCCTCTCTTCCCTCTCTGTGGAAGTTATTCAGACCATATATCTAAAATTGCAGCATCAGGAAGCAGAGGGAGACTTTTTTTTTGAGATGTAGCCTCTGCTGTTTCACCCAGGCTCGAGGGCAGTGGCGCAATCTCAGCTCACTGTAACCTCTGCCTCCCAGGTTCCAGCGATTCTCCTGCCTCAGCATCCCAAGTAGCTGGGACTATAGGCACCCTCCACCACGCCCAGTTTATTATTATTATTATTTGCATTTTTAGTAGAGACAGGGTTTCACCATTTTTGGCCAGGATGGTCTTGATGATCTTGTGATCCACTTGCCTTGGCCTCCCAAAGTGTTGGGATTACAGGCGTGAGTCACTATGCCTGGCCAGAAACTTATTTTTCAATCAGCACTTGGACTCAAGCTGTCGTGGAGAGCCGCGGACCTTCACTGTGTTAAGCCATTAAAATTTGGAAATTACCTGCTGCAGTCAGCATCAGTTATGTAATGTGAATGATGTTCAGTCTGGTAAGGAAAAGCAGATATGCTGGGAACAGTGTACTGTCATGTAATAGGTGCTGTGACAAATACGCACAGGGATGTGGGAGCCAAAAGGTAGGAGGAGTGGTTTACTCTGGGAGTAGGAAGAGAAAAATAGGAATATCTTTCTTGAGGAGGCACTCTTGATTTGAGGCTTAAAGATGAGAAAGTGGGTGTTTTCCAGGTGGACAGCAGCAATGGGGATGGCATGCTAGCTGAGGAAAGGGTGCATGTTAAGTCTGGAGGCCTCGTTGCTGGTGTGTAAATGCAACTGAGCAGTCTGGAGACTGGAGTTTAGTGATAAGTGAGATTGGGGCGGGAGATGACGGAGACAATGACCTGACCGTCAAGGTCATCTGTGCCTAAAAGTCTGGTAACAGTCAATGGCAAAATGGTGAAGAGTTAGAAGAGACTTTGATACCATTTGAATTTTAGAAAAATCACTCATTGATAAAGTGGAAGGTATAGTGAAATTACTTTGGATATAGGGAGACCAGTGTGAAAGAACGTGGAATCGTCCAGTCAGCAGGTATTCAGAGCTTGCATGAAGCCAGTGGCAGTGGGGTAGAGAAGAGAAGGCAGCACGGTCTGCAGAGCATGGGGACTGGGTAGATAAGAGTTTAGAATTACCCTTGGACCCTAAGCCTAGGTAAGTAGATATGTGGAAATTCAAATTAGAGATGTGTAATGAACAAAAAAAGCCCAATTAATAATAGCCCCAAGGAATTAAAGCAAACTTACAAATAAATATGTAGAACTCAAAGAAAACAAGAGGCAAACAAGGCTTGAACAAATACAGATCGTTATGCTGAGTGGAAACAAACTATCATAAGGATAGTAATCTCCCTAAATCAATTCATAGGATTATTGCAGACCCAATAGAAACATGACTGGACAATTTTAAAGTTATTCTTTTTTTTTTTAAATTGCATTTTAGGTTTTGGGGTACATGTGAAGAACATGCAAGATTGTTGCGTAGGTACACACGTGGCAGTGTGATTTGTCATGCTATCTCTCCCCAACTCCCCACCTCCTGCTGTCCCTCCCCTATTGCCCCCTGACAGACCACAGTGTGTGATGCTCCCCTCCGTGTGTCCATATGTTCTCATTGTTCAACACTCATCTATGAGTGAGAACATGTGGTGTTTGATTTTCTGTTTTTGCATCAGTTCACTGAGAATGATGGTTTCCAGGTTCATCCATGTCCCTACAAAGGACACGAACTCATAATTTTTTATGACTGCATAGTATTCCATGGTGTATATGTGCCACGTTTTCCCTGTCCAGTCTATCATCGATGGGTATTTGAGTTGGTTCCAGGTCTTTGCTATTTTAAACAGTGCTGCAATGAATGTTCATGTGCATGTGTCCTTATAGTAGAACAATTTATAATCCTTTGGATATATACCCAGTAACAGGATTGCTGGGTCAAATGGAATTTCTATTTCTAGGTCCTTGAGGAATTGCCACACTGTCTTCCACAATGGTTGAACTAATTTATACTCCCACCAACAGTGTAAAAGTGTTCCTATTTCTCCACATTGTCTCCAGATTTTTTAATGATCACCATTCTAACTGGCATGAGATGGTATCTCAACCACCTAGATTTTTTAAGGAAAAGAAAGCACTGGAGAAATATTTCTACCACTCTCATGGGAATGATAATAATCCCTTTCCAACTCTTAGAATTTATAGATAGTTAAATAAATTCAGATTTAAATAAAAATATTTTTTCAGATACAATCATTTAGTTCCTTATTTCAGTCAATAATTATGCCTACCACCATAGACACTACAAGATACAAATTTAATAGATGAAAAATATTCCAGGAAGTCTCAGTTTATTGAGGACATTAAGATAGATTTATGTGACATAGTTAAGTTATACATAATACAAGACACTAATTTTTTGTACAATGAACTCAGTCCCCAGGAATTGATTTTGGTTTATTGATAGTTACTTTTCTGTGATCCATATTTTCATATTGTATGTTGCAAAGAACCAGGCTTTTTCTCAATCCCATCTATGGTTACATATATAGTCAAACCACAAGTTATATACTTTTTTGATTCTCCGTCAAGTTTTCTATAACTTCATTCATAGAAGGCCAGATGATTATAGGCTAAAGAATCAATAGAAAACTTCCATTTTCAGAGTAGGTGCCTTGATCAACCTTCCTTCTATTCATAATTTTAAAACTTATTTAAATATATTAAAAACATTATCTTAGATGGATCAATGACTGCTAAAGAAAAGAAAGAACTTTCAACCTACGAACTGCGGTAATTTGTTGAAACAAATGAGCGTGAACTCTTGTTTTTATTACTTCTAAGGTACAGAGAATGGGAGACAAATCCCAGAGCCTACCAAGGTGGAGAGGCCACAATCCTGTATCCCAAAGAGTTATGCTTTCACAGTAAAAGTAAACTAGAAATAATGTGGCTACTTCTCTTCACTCCTACTCTCAACCAGAAAACTACAAAGAAAACATACTGTGTTTAATCTTGATGCTGAGTGAAGGTGAGGAAAAAAAAAAAGAAATCGCTACTGAGAACTTATAGCTACAGCTTATCTGAGATTTACAGCCTGAATTCACACTCACTTAGTGGTTTTAAAATCCTCAAGCCAAGAATTTAATTGAGAGTGACCCGAGACTACTTGTAACACCGGGTGAATGATAGAAACAAATGTAGATCCTCTCTGAAGAACATATCTTCTTTCCAAGCCCTAAAGAACTCCCGTGAATACAATTCCAAGAACATGGAGCATGTTTCAATAAAAGTTACTAAATACACAAGGAAATAATGCACCATGAGCAATAACTGAAAACAAACAGAGCAGATGTAGATTCATAAGGACTTCAGGTCATGAAAGTTTCAGACACAGGCTATTAAAAAATTATGTGTACTTTCTCTTCTTCTTTCTTTCTCTCTTACATTCTTTCTTTCACTCTTTCTTTCTTTTCTCTCTTAAAAAAAATTATGTGTAATATCATTAAAGAAATAAATTGCAAACTTGAAAATGTGAAATAGAAACAATAAACTATAAAACATAACCAAACAGATTTTCAAAGAACTACATGAAACTTATGAAATATAAGATTCTTATGATAAAAATACCTCAGGCATCTAAGGAATTTCTGTGTTGGTTTATTCAGGGTGATAAAAGCATGTTGGTTCTGCATAAAAAAATAGATGTTCTTATTTATTAGAGATGATCACTAAGGTATTTTGAGGGCAAATATTATTCCAGATGGAATTATGTGATGTCTAAGATCTGTTTGAAAATTTTTCTAAGAAAAATGTTTTTAAAGTATATAGGCAGAGAAAGATAAAAAAAGATTGTTAAAATGATGATTATTAAAGTTGAGTAATGGGCAGAAGTTGTTTTTACTAAAACTATTCTCTGTACGCTTGTGATGTCTTTAAAATTATATAATAATAAGTTTGTTTATTTAAGAGAGAGTATATTTACCTAGCTAGTATGGGCCCAGATATTGTTAGTTCTCACTGCATAATTTCTAGGCATGATTTTAAAATCTATGATTATACTGTTTTCAAGTCACATTATTACATGTCTGACACACATAAATTTTCACTGGTTGCTACAAACCACAAGTAGATGTTACATAGAAAAGAAATGAAATTGTGCATTTGACAGAAGAGTAATGAAAGCTGAAAAGAAAATTTGTGAACTGTAAAAGAGATCTGTAGAAATTATCCAGAAAGAAGCATAAGCAAACAAAACAATAAAAATAAAGACAGAGACATGTGGGGTGTAACGAGAACATGCAATGTAGGTTGGATTGGAGTCTCAGAAGGATAAGACAAAGGGAATTAATCAGAGACAGTATCTGAAGACATAATGGCTAAGGACTGATGATAAAACATTCCAACCCAGAGATTCAAGCCCAATTAATCCTAAAGAGTATAATTAAAAAGAAATCCATACTTACACACACCATTGTAAAACTAAAAACAGAAAGAAAACACAACATACAAACAAAACCAAAACCAAAATAAATAAATGACCTTAAGAGGAGACAGTACCAAAGGCACGCTCTTCAGGTGAGCAACAGTCCGAGAGCACCTTTCTCAGCAAGGAAAGCTGGAAGAGAGTGCGATTTTATTGCCAGTATGCTTAGAGAACCTGGAATTCTATGCCGAGTGGACATGTACTTCAGAAATGAAGATTAAATCAAAATATTTTCATATACACAAAATCTGAGCCAGTGTGTTACTAGAAAAGTCTCTAATGGCAATTCTAAAGGATGTTCTTTAGGCATCAAGACAATGTTCTCTAATCAAAGATGCAAGAAGAAAAGAAGAGCATGAAAAGTGGTAAATATGTTAGTGAATCAAAATAAGTGTTGGCTGTATAAAACAATAAATAGTGTCAGGCTAATCTCATTTGGGAACACAGCATAAATCCTACACAAAATTTCATAAAAGCAAACCAGCAATGCTCCAAAACAATAGAACATAATGACCAAATTAGACTTATTTCAGAAATGCAAGGTTGGTTTAATATTTGAAAATTAAAACTTGAAAATTTGGAAATTAATGTACACATTGACAGATTAAAGGAGAAAAACTGATCATCCAAATAGAAGCCAAAGTGTTTACTAACATTTAATACTCATTTTATGATCTGAATTCTAAAAAATATCAAAATGTCTTATGCCAATTGGCAATAGGAGATAACTTCCTTAACACAATAAAAGGCATCTATAAAAACTTACAGTAAATATTATAGTTAATGTTAGTCATGATAAGCATGCTCTCTTGAAGACCAGGAAAAAGATAAAAATGCCTGCTACCATCCCTTTGATTCAAACTTGTTCTGTAGATTCTAGCCATCACAATGATAAAAAAGAAATGATTAAAATTATCACTATTTGCAATGGTATGTATGATTATAAAAACAAGAGACTCCCAAAATATACAGGTTAATTATTAGAATTAATAAAAGAGTTTGGCAAGTTTGCCAAATAAAAACCAATGCAGAAAAAATCAACTCCATTCCTATATACCAGCAACAAACAGTTGGGGCCAAAAAACATCATACGGCGCTGAAAATAAACAAACTACAACTATACATGTCAACATGAATGAAGCTCACAAACATGAGTATAAGAAGCAAGCCGCAGAAGAATGCATACTGCATTGTTCCATTTATATAAAGTTCAAAAACAAGCACAGTTAAACAGTTTATGATTGAGGAATGCATACATAGGTGGTAAGGCAAGCAAGAAAAACTGGGGAATGATTATCTTGTGAGGATTAGTTGC
This sequence comes from Cacajao melanocephalus, assembly GCA_963573385.1. Lineage (NCBI taxonomy): Eukaryota > Metazoa > Chordata > Mammalia > Primates > Pitheciidae > Cacajao > Cacajao melanocephalus. Next base: position 34,799 of record CAUYLG010077479.1, read on the forward strand.
CTCTCGGAGAAGACAGATAGTGCACAACAAGGGCTTTTACAGTCTTTGTAATATTTTGTTTTAAGTTGGTTAAGCTTATTTTTTTGTCTAAATTAATAATGTACATATGTTTATATATTCTTCGGACATATTTAATGATTTTTTTTTAAGTCAAAGAGTAAACGAGTATAAGGACAAAATTCGGTAAATGTTAAATGCCTGGATAAGGAAACGTTGGCTACATCATCTAAGATTTTTGTTTTCTTTTCCCCTAATATATTTCTGTGTCTTTCAACATCTAATGATGGAAACAAATCTGTCTCTCTGGCATGAGGTTAAGTCATACTTTAAGGGATAACTCACTCTTACTTAGAAGCTCATCCATTCTCAGAGTTTCAACAATTACCATTATGCTCATGACTTTCAAAACTCTATTTTTATTGCTTTCCATCACCCAGCTGAAGTCTCAATTTTTTCTAGCTGTTACCTTCTAGATAGGGCCGCTTGAATGACCTACTGTTACCTGAAAGTCTATGTCTGGTTTGATGATCTGTGTTGAACTTATGAATAGTCTTCCGAGATCTGCACTTTCTCCCTAGGTGTGGTCTTTCATTGCAGTGGTCGCTGCTTCCCAACCTCCTATTCCAACCCTAAGCCTCTCTTGTGAGTTCCAGGTTCATGTTTCCAATAGCATATTTGATACCTCAATTTGGATCTTTCACTGGCTTCTCAAACTGATACATCAAATATGTAATTTTGCATTAGGGCCATGAAAATCATAAATATGCTTAGAAAATGACAAATAATTTTGCTTTGCTAGTCTTAGTATGAGGGACTGAACATACTAAGAAATGCTACCAGAAAAATAGTTTGGGCACATACACCAAAGAGCCTTTGATGTTTTGTTTACCAGTTTGGACTTTGTGGACAATGGACAGTAACAGAGGAATTTTTATTTTCTGTTCTTTTTTCATACAGTAAATATTAATTGAGGACCTTCCACACGTTAGGTAGATAGTATGCTCAGCAGTGAGAATACGTCCGCATCTGTAAGTCAGTTTCTGCCTTCAGGGACATTACAGTCTATTGTGAGATTTATGCCACTAGATTTGCATTTTAGAATGATAACTCTGTACATGTGAAAAAGTAAAGGGTGAAACCACAGGCAAAAGTAGGAAGGTAAGAATGCTGAATGCTTGGACTAAAATAATTGGGAAGTAAAGATGAAAAGGTATTCCCAAGAGTATTAAGAGGACGTATTGCAATTAGGCCCAGGTTAGAATAAATGGAATGGAGAAGTGTGGCTTAGAAAGGGACTGAGGATGGTATCGAAGTTTACATCTGGCTCATGAAGCTTGAGGAATGGCAGTGCCTTTACCTGAGATAGGTGATGTGGGAGATGCCTGACTTCAGTTTGGGCAGTGAACCTGAGATGCCTATGAAACAGTTAGCAAGGAGGCTGAGTAGCTAATTAGAAATATTGCATCATGTTTTAGGAGAAGAGCTTCAGATGAAGGCATTGGTTTGGGAGCCCACCTACAGGAAGCAATAGCTGAGCATGGAGGATGGAGGCAGGTAGTATGGAGCCTGCCAAGGAGGAGAGCTGAGGCGATCATTCAAATGACACACAAGAAGAAAAATTTGACACTGCCCAACTGATTAGCCTCAGCACCGCCGTAGCTAGCTGTGAACCTTGATCTCCCTTTCCCAAAGTTCTGTGAGTCTGCCTCCCACTGTCCTGCATTCTGGAAAGGGCAGAAGCTACACCACATATAGGCAGAAGAGTCATGGGATGGGAGGATTTAAAGATCTGTGAAAGGTTTGCCTGTCATCACAGCTGGGATTGGCCATGTCGCAAGTGTGTCCCTGGGTCAAAGTGTTGTGCATAATAGCCTTCTGCAGACTGCAAACACTAGACCTGATAGAAGAAACGTGTTCTAGTTATACACATTAGTAATACAATTGTTACTCATAAAAACAGCAGCTCATGGTTTGTTATGGGCGAAGCTGTGTCCCCTCAAAAAGAGATGTTGGACTGGAACCCCCAGCTCCTCAGAACTTGACCTTATTCAGAGATAGTGTCTTTACAAAGATAATCAAGCTTTATAGGACCAGTGTCCTAGCAAAAGGCAAAGTTTGAATGGAGACAGACATACACACACACAAAGATAAAGACAGAGATTAGAGTGATAACAACCTAGGGAACACCAAAGATGACCAGCAAACCCTCGGCTAGAGGAGAGGCCTGGGACAGATTCTCCCTTCCAGCCCTCAGAGGGAACCAGCCCCGCTGGCTCCTTGTAGCCCCTGGAACTGTGAGGCAATCCATCTCTGCTGCTTAAGCCACCCAGTGGTGGTGCTTTGTTACGGCGGCCCTAGCGGACTAATACAGGGCCATGTTTTACTGGACGTTTGATCAAATGTATTTTTTGCTCATGCTCATTTGATTCTCGAAATGACCCTTTGTGGGAGACATTATTAGGTAACCTCTTTTACAAGGTAGGAAACGAAAACAATCAGAGATGCACGTTCCTGTGTGATATGACACATGACACAGACATTTTAATGGGGGGAACATCAGGAAATTTCACACCTGGGGCTCAGCACACTAACCAGCCTGGTAGGAGAGGGTGGCGGTTAAGTGAGGGGTCCCAGCGTCAGCCTCCTAGGCTCCAGTCCCAGCCCTGGAAGCTCCAGCTATGTGGTCCTGAGCAAGCTCCTTCACCAGCTCTGCACCTTGGTATGATGAAGAAAATCATATCTAAGGTTCTTCTGAGGATGAAATAAGCTAATTCCTGTGAAGTGTTTAGCACAGTGCCTGCTGTATTACTGTGTACTCAATGAATGGTAGCTATTTTAAAATAATCATTCATGGGAAATTACAAGAGACCAGAGAAGCCCTTCAGTAAATTTGAGGGTAATACAATCATAGTTGCCTCTTGTAAATGTACTGTACGAAGGGTCTGTAATAAATGCATTGTATATATTTAATGGCACTGGGTATCTAGGGTGGGGATGGATAGTAACTACTGCTTATTCCACAAGCAGACATGGTCACTTGGTGATTTTCTTCCAGGGACCATTCACTCATCATCACTGGGGAAGGCCCTCTCCTGAGGTCAGGCTTATCTTGACCCCCCAGGAAACTGCTTGTCATAGTAATAAGGGTTGAAGCTGCCTTGTTAGATGTCAGGCAGGAAAAAAAAAAAAAAAGAAAGAAAGAATTGTGGGTTATATGCAACTGGGAATTAATCAGTTGAAAGGTCAGAACATGAAATATGGGTTTTGATATAGATGGATCCCACATGCTTTGAACTTTAAAAATCACCACATAAGCTTTCACTATAAGCATGTCCACCATAAAGGGACTTCACTACACAAATGACGAGAAAAGAAACGAAATCTCCATCCTGAATTTTAAAAATGCAATTAAAATCGGCGCAGACCCACTGAGCCTTGCCAAATCCTGCTTTAAATAACAGTTTGGAGAATCACAAACTTCAATTACTTTTGGCAATGTCTTGGTTTTCCATGAGGCACTACAGGTTATTAAATGTCGTAGCTATTTAGCTTGCTAATGAATAGTTTATCCTACATTCAATTAGACTGGTTTTCCCTGCTTTTCTTTTCTTTTTTTTTTTTTTTTGAACCCACTCAAAGAATTGATGATAATTAAGGGAAGGCTGTCAAGGGTCCAGGGTTTTTTTATCCAAGATATCTTTATAGTTCTAGGGTTACCTAGGGTGAAACTCTGGCTTCATCTTGTAAACCTAGTATCTATCTTCCACATCAGGAATGGTTGGCATCATGATGATAATAGTAAGAAAAATTGCAGTTGTATGTTCTACACGACACCTTTCAAAGCATTCTAAGTATTTCACATTTTTCTCTTAATACCTTTGTGTAGTAGAAAAGGAGCAGGTTTACTATTCTTTTTAAAGTCAATGAGGCAAAGGAGGATAAATGAATGTTCCCAGATTATAAACTTCATCATGAACAAAGCAGAAGGAAACATGAACAGGTAATGTGGTGTTAACTCTGTGTTCATTTCACTGCATTATCCAGTTCCCTGGTTTCTCTCTCACTCTCAAGTGGCTGAGGCATTGTTATCAGGGGATGCAAATAATATTTTCACGTATTTTGAATCACCAGATTCTCAAGGTGTGATCAGTTGAACAGCAGTCTCTTCCTGATCTGTGATGTGCTTGTTGATTTCACAGCCCCACTTCAATCAGGAGATAATGTGTCTCTAGTGATTTCTGACAATCACAGAGAAGGTCAAAATTGGACATAGACCCTGGGCAATTCAACAAGTATATTTGTGAAATGTATTTTAGAAGAGACAAAATTAAAATCATCAGTAACAAAACACCTAACCGTAAGAAAATAGACCAATTAAAGAGCCCTTCAATGGGTATCAGCTCCTTCTGCAAGTCTAAAATGAGACCGCACTTTAGGGATTCTGACTCACACCCAGGCCAATTCAATATTTTAATGTAGTTAGCCTGTGCTCTGTCCTAGGTGCTAAGGTGAAGTGTGCAGGAGACAGAAAGATGAGGAAGGCACAGCCAGCCCCTTGCAGAGCTCTGTGGCAGTGGACTGCCCCAGCCCCGCCCCAGCTCACACCAGGTGCCTCATGCATGTGAGGGCTCAGCCATTTTCAGAGCAAGCTCGTTGTCACCACTGTAAGAACAAATCCAGACAAAAAGTAGGTCCACTAGGTGAGCCAAATGCCTGGATCATTCTACACAGAAGGGCTTTGAGGAATGACTTCCAGCTCCCATGTGGCTCCACCACCCCTTCTCCCTCTAATTCCCACCCCAAAGTTCTTCTCCTGCCCTGCCCACTTAGCTCCTGACTGAATTGACTGAGGTACTGGCTCATATGGGGCAGAAAGGGCAATATGTCAGCCCAAAACTGGGGCAAGCTGCTTCTGCCTTGGGGGTGTTTTCAATCCTTACACCGTGATTTTGCCTCTCTGCTTGTTTTCCCCACAAGCCCCTGTCCCACCCCTATCTCTGGGAATGGAAACACCTGGCCAGACCCTAAGGCACTCTGGTCCCTCTGGTGTCTACCTCACCCCTTGGCCCTGACCACTTCTCATAAACAGAGCCCAGTCCCTAAACCTCAGGCTACTCCTGGGACCTGGCATATACCAGCTCTCCTGGCACCTTCTCTTTCTGGCCTGAGGTTCAGAGAAGCTCACTCCCACATCTGGGTTGGCCAAAATATAACTAATATTTATTAAGCACTTACTAAGTACCAGGCACTCTTTTAAGCACGTTGTATGTTTATTCAAGCCTCACAGCAGCCCTAGAAAGTAATTGTTATTATTATCCCCTTTTTATAAAGGAAATTTAAACACAGCAAGATTAAATCATTTGTCCAAGGCTATCAGCCTCAGAGCTTCATGTAGCCTGTGCCTTGTTCCGTCACCCAGGCTGGAGTGCAGTGGCGTGAGCTCTACTCACCACAGCCTTGACCTACTGGGCTCAAGGGACCCTTCCACCTCAGCCTCCCAAGCAGCTGGGACTACAGGCCTGTGCTACCATTCCAGGCTGTCTTTCTATTTTTTGTGGAGAGAGGATTTCACGTTGTTGCCCAAGCTGTTCTCAAACTCCTGGCTTCAAATGATCCTCTTGCCTCAGCCTTGGCCTCGGCCTCCCAAAGTGCTGGGATTTTAGGCAGGAGCCACCACGCGCAGTCTAAAACTTCTTTAAGAAAAGTAGCTCCACAGTGATTGATTAGAACCCTCTTGGCCATAAATCCAGAATGCTGACTGGGCCCCTTCCTGCCAACACTTTTCTTTCTTAAAACTTCAGATTCTTAATGTGATGAGAAGAGAAAATGTGGTCATTGGGGGTGTTCCCAGGCTCTCCACTGCTCAGCCATCCCTCTCTCCACCCCATGTCCCCCTTCCTTGGAGTCCTGTTGCCACCCCTCTTTCTACACACAGAGCCCTCATTCTCTGCCGCCCCAGGCCTTCAGCTGTTCTCCGGGCTCTTTGTTATTACACATTATCATTAATGGATCAGCCCCCCTCACAAGGTTTCCAAATAGAGGCCTGGCCCGCCAGATCGTAAAGGTTAGGCCCGTGTATTCCAGGGGGCTGTGTCAGATGAGGAATTCTATTAGAAACCTTTGCATCTGGAGTTTTCTAATGGTGCCTTCAGGCAAAAAAAAATTAAAATTAAACCACCAACCAGCAACCCCTCCCCACATCCACCACCCCCTTTCCAGCTTTCCCCACAGCAAGCTTTCTGACTTGGTTAAATAGAATTCATTAATAAGCAAGGGGGAAAATCACTCCAGGCAGTTTACTCTCGAAAATGTAAACTGTTAAAACATTTTGTGGTTATAAGAATTCTGAAAATAATGCGTTGTTCTCGGGTGTTTCATGCTCTCTCAGTATCAACAATTTTCTGATACACACAGGAAGCGTTGAGATGGTCACTTCCAAGACCATTTAGCGCCCAGCATTTCTTTATGATGGGGATGTATTTGGAAGCTTGAAATCTGGAGCTGCCATTTACTTGGGCTTCCTGTGTTTTCAGCTATCTTATATTTTTCCCTAAAAATATGATTTATTTCTATGAATGTGTGTAGTATATGAGCAATCCTTGGTACTCTTACAAGCACAAGATTTGTCCAGCCTTTCTCTCCTTCCCTCCCTTCTTCTCAGTTCCCCCTCATCTACCCCCCACCAATCTCTCTCACTCTGTCTCACACACATTCACACACACGCACACACGCACACACACACACACACACACACTGCAATTGGGGGTGGTGTTCTAGAAAGTACCCAAGAAACAAGAGACAGGACTCTGGGAGGAGGGAACCGTGGAGCCTTCATTGCAGGGGGGTTCCCAACCTGTCTTTGTCTGAAAACTGGGCTGTGAGCCAGCCTCAGCCCCACGGATTGCCACTCCTGGCCTCCAGCCCAGTGATGGATCTGACTGTCATTTCCCTACCCCCAGCGAGGCAGGAGGCACACTGAGAAGAGGGCCAAGCAGGAGAACACAGAGCTTGGCCTGGGAAAAGGGGTAGGAGTGGCAACGCTGGAGTAGGACTCAGCTGGGGAGGTGGGGGACCCCTCCGGTCCCGGCCCGCCTGTCAGCTCCCGGCTCCTCTGTTAGAATCCATTATAAACAGCCAGGGAGAGGAACGACTCCATCAGAAGAGCGGCACCAGGAGGCCAGAGGAGAGGCAGGAAAGCCAGGCTCTCTCACGTGGAACAATGAGCCCCTGGTAAACATCCATCTTATTTTTAAAACTCTGAAAGGGGAAGTCAACAATCTTCTTTGGGAATGAATTCCGTAGTTGAATGCCCGGCACAAGCACGAACGTCTTGCTTACACCCAACTTAAATCACTTAAAACAGACCGATCCCTATTTATTTAAAATATGTTGCCATAGGCAGGGAAATAAGGCTGACAACATTTGGAAGCTGACAAAGGGACAGCTTCTGTGAACTTAAGAAAACACATAAAAGATAATTATAATAGCTGTAAGATTCTCCTGCTTTGAATAGGTGTTTTCTCCTCCACACTTTTTACATTTGGCCATTGTTTGTAAATGTATTTCCTTATATTAAATGTATGGCATGTCATAGGTGTAAAGAATCTGAAAGCTCACGTAGCCCAATTTCCCTTACCTTTCTGATGAGGAAATAGAGAGGCCAAGAGCCTAGGCCAAGGTCACACAGGGAGAAGGGCTGGAGAAAGGACTGAAACCCAGACAAAGCAGGCACTTTCTCCCTCTTTCTCTCTCCTCCCTCTCTTTCATAATGCCTTCCCTGCCTTTCTCAACTTCAACCTAATTTGAAAACTTTAAGGAAATATGTATTTCCGTCCAGGGTGCCCGCTCATATATTCTCTCTATTCATCTGTATCTCAGTCACTAGACTATAAATTGCATGAAATCATGATCCATTTGTTTTCTTCTCCATTGAATCCTTAAGATTCAGAAACAATAACTGAACCATAGTAGATCCCAACAAGCCTTTGTGAGTCATGAATAAATTAGTGGGAGAGTGATAATAATGTCGCTATTGACATAGCACAAACAGAGAAAAAGAATGATCAGGTGGTAGGTTGCAAAGAAGGTGCAAATGCCATCAGAAACCAGGTTTTGGTTCCATGGATTTTTCCCTTTGTAGTGAGTTGCAGGTATAGTGCTTGTGGAAGAAATCTGAATGCATATCCTAAGAAGACAGAGAGTGGACCGGAGAAATTTGGTAACTGTTCAAAAGTCCATTTCACTCTAACAGGCAAGAACCTTTCAGAGTTTATCCACACAGTGACTAACATCAAGTAAAGGAGAAGCCCGTACAGATGCCAGATGAAAGCCTCGCCTGGTAAACTCTTCTCCGTGTCAGGGTTTTGCTCCCTGGTCATGAGTATCTTGAGGCTCGCAGCCTCGTAGACTTCTCCATGCTGAGATTCACCACTTGTGGCATGGCTGGAAGTCCTGAGTGATGTTCACCTAAGATTTCCAGCTCTCTGCTTTCCTGGTATATGGCAGGGGTGACCTGCCTGGTACTTTTATAGCAGGCTGAGGCCATGGAACCAGATCTAGCCGGTGAGTTGTAAAACAAGCTTTTCGTTGCTGGTTCCGGAATCTGCAGAGATCTCTTTCCATTTGCCAAAGCAATTAGCAGTGTTCATGACAGTGGTTGTTACTTAGCCTGGTTCCCTGAGTGAGGAGACAGAGGGCAGGGCCATGCAATGAATGTGGATCAGTGCAAGGGAGGGAAAGTCTTCCTCATTCCAAGCCACATAGTATGATCTAGGCTGACAGATCCAACGTGTAAAGTAATTTAAGGAGGTTAATGAGTATGGCATTTAATAGTACTAAATTCTGTAAAGAGAAAGTTATTCCTTCTTCAGATCTTTTGTGGTCATTCAGAAGAGTCCAGAAGCCTAGTTCTGAGGCTGACGAGGCCTTAACAGATCTCCTGCCCATCTTCCTTTTAAACACAGAGCAGAACTTGAGCTTGGAGCTCAGAGTGTCTGCTAGGATTTCATTCTGTTGGTTTGTTTTCACTTTTTGTTTCGGAGTGACCTCTATTTATGGAATGTGAGACTATGTTTTTTAAATATATGGAAAGTTATAAACTTTCCTTTGAAAATATATGTGTTTAAATTAAAGTAACTAACATTTCTACTATGCTTACTATATGACAGACCTATTTTAGGTTGTTGACACGTACTTGTCTGTTTAACCTTCATAACAATCCTCCGAAGTCGTTGCTTCTTTTATCTTCACTGAATAGATGAGAAAACAGCAGCACAGAGGTTAATAAGCAGCCCAAGTTCCCCCGGTTAGGAAGTGGTAAAGCCAGAATTCAAATCCAGATAGTCTGATTCCACAATTTCTATGCTGTGAGTTGATCTTTTAAAAATATTATTTCTCCTGTGGTTCAGTTGGTACATGCCCATAGCAAAAATTATGAAGGTGGTACACAAATGACTGGACTTTGGGAAACAATTATGTCCTCTTTTGTTGATCAGGAGACTTGGTTGCCCCCTGGTCCCAGGGTGACCTTTCACCAGACTCACCCACATGTATTCCTGTTCAGGCCAGAGAGTGGCTTGCCTGCTTCCTGCACAGAGTATGCAGCGCTCAGGAGCAGGAACTCCAAGCAAGAGTCTTCTATGTGGCCATGGAGGGCAGATGTATTTGTGAGAGATCGAAGAAAAAGAGAAGGAGCTATAGATGATCACATGGGAGTGAGTGAGTGAAATGCGTGTTTGAAATGTTTATCTTCAGAGACGTCCTCCTCCTAGAAGGCTTGGAGTTGTGAGCACCCGATCAATACCTACGTGAGGCTCTTGCCCCCCTATACAGTGCCAGCTAGCTCCAGCTGTTCCCAGGCCCTCTCTGTTTAGAGAAATTAAAGGGGGCACCCTGATAGCAATCCATTGATTAGAAATAGATATTTCTGTGCATTTTGTTTTAAGACTTTCAGCCCTTGGAATATCTTGTGTAGACTACTACTTCAATTTTTACAAGAAAGAAATCGAAAATAAATTTTCTCTTGAAACTTAACTAGCATAGAACACTCCAGTTTCTTTGTTAGGTTGCTAATGTTATTGGGAAGCTTTTCTTCATGAGATTATTGTAGCTTTAAGGCCTATATTCTGGCAGGGAGAAAAATCACTTCAAGGATCAATGGGTTTGAAAGGGAGCCTTTCCTCAGTCAAGATGTACTGACTTTGGCTTCCTCTAATAGGAAAAGCAAGTCTTTCTGAGTCTCTGCGGTCCTCAGGCCATTTTGTTCTTGCTACATGTTTTATGGTTGTGCTTCCTAAGCAAATGGGAATAAGACTAGTGGTGAAAAAATGCACAGAAGAGGCTCAGACTCATGTTATTCAATGCAACATTATTGGTGGTGGTGGCTGGGGGTGCAAAATCTATATTCATTATTGATTAAACATAGGAACCATTAGTCAACAGACTGGTATCTTTTAGTCTTGTTACTTTCGTCACCATTTCCTGGCCAGTGAACTCAGTGAATCCTCTCCAATTACAATTTTCCCAATCAGCCGTGAAAATGATGTTAGTTTTAGGTTCAAGGAGTTTATTGTTCCTCTGAATAATTAGAAATTATGGGAAAGCACCTTCTCTTTCCAAATATTAAGAAAGTGTACATATTTAGGCAATAGATGGCAGTGTTTCCACAAATTTTAATATTGCAATAGCTCTTAGAGAAAGCTTAGTGTTCAGTTCTTCCGTAGCTTGCCGTGATCGTATAGTGGTTAGTACTCTGCGTTGTGGCCGCAGCAACCTCGGTTCGAATCCGAGTCACGGCAGGAGGGGCAAAGGTTTTTGGAAGAGAAAGAGATTGATCCCAAGCTGTATTACGTCTAAACAACATTTGCAACCAGACGTGCAATCATGAAAATCAATAAAACTGAAACCACTATGAGTATTTTCAACTTTAGGGAGATGACATATGCAGAGTGACTTTATTAATCCACTAATCCCGTTGCAAGTGTGTTGTGTGTGGGGTTTTTTATTTGCATTGACGGGTAATATGATAAAACGGGAGTGTAGTGGGCATGTAATTATTATTAATTACAACTACTTAAGCTCTGCTTTGAGCAGACTCGTCAAGTCCGCTTGCTTTTGAGCCTTGCCAGGGCTATACAGTAATAACAACCCTGAATTATTTGGAAAGATGTCAGCAGTAGATGTGGAAATCCTGTTTAACCAGGCATGAATTGTTGTTAGGAGGGTTTTTTTCAGGATGACAGAGAGAAAATGAACTGTCCCTTATCAGTAATTGCAGGAAACATTTTGTTTCTATGATATGAACTGGCTGTAATTTAACTTTCCTGCATCATTGGATAATGTACGAAGCCAGTTGTTGCTCAAAATGAAAATCTCTGAAGTGGGCATTTGGGTCTGATAAAGGGCATATTATAAGTAGACAATGGAGCTCAAACAATAAATAATGTCCATATATGGCAAAAAAAATTTAATGACATTTTCCAAAAGACTGGGGTTTGTATTATAAGTGGTTAAATGTTGAATTAATGTGAGAAACACAGCTTTAATGGGCCTTTCTCCAGGACTTAAAAACATGAACAATTCAGCCTGCAAATGTCAACTGTAAGTATGCTATAATGAGGTTTTACTGCTCTAAAATTATAGCCCACTATGTTTTAAATAAGGGGTCACTAGAAGGTGCTTTTTAATGCCCCTAACCCCCATCTCACAGACAGCCTAGCAAAAATTCATATTTGTTATTTATGTAATACTAAAAATATTTTCAAATAAAAATATGGGCAGAGAGTAGAAACAGAATCTATCAAGTTCTTTCAGAGCCAGCAAATTCTTAGAAGTAATATTCTAGAAAAACTGCAATAAATATCTCTTCTCCCTTTCCAAAAAAAGATCAGTCTCTGATTACGGACGCAAAAATATTGGCCTCAGAGTATTATGAAGTAAGTGAAATGTGCTTATTTCCTCTTTCAATACTCACTTTCAAGACCATGTTCTACTCTGAGGTCTCCTCTTCCTAAATATGGCGAATTCCCCAATCCTCACTCTTTGCCCCATGTCTCTCACAAACCCTGCTTCCCCTTCTCCAAAGAGTTTAACCTAGGTTTTGCCTCAAGTCTGCAAGTCCTTCTCAGCTGCCTGGTACTAATACTGCTTCAAGAAGACAGATGAATTGCAATTGTTCTTACGTTAAAACAGAATAAGCCCATCCATGGTTATTTGTATTTTATTAAGGGGCTGAAAGTGCAATGAATTTCTCATTTGAAGATGAAGATTGTGTTGGTTACAAACTAACGAAACAACATGTACTGATTTAGAGAGAGTCATGTACCCAGGGAATGGATGTAGTGGGGGCTCAAAAAACAATTGGAACTAGGGAATAAAAGATGACCAGAACAGACTTTCTACATCTCACCCCATATTTCTTTCTGAATGTTGCCTTTATTCTCTGAAACTGACTTCTCCATGGCAAGAAACATGGCAGCTGGCAGCAACTCCTGCCTTTTATATCTGAAGCACTGCCTCCAGCAGGAGATTCCCTTAGTTACTGGTCAAAAAATACTAGGGAAGGATCCGATCGGCTTAGCTATGGTCAGGTGTCCATCACTGGACCAATCAGCTGTGTACATGGGGACAGAGTTATGTAGCATAGAAGAGAGCCCTTCCCTTATCTTGCGGCCAGTCTCAGAGTGAGGGCATGGCTAGCCCTGGAGACACCTCGGTTGTCTCCCTCAGAAGCTTTTCCCACTGCACTACTCAAGCACACCATTTGGTGGCTGTCTGCTTCCACCAACTCATGAGTTTAGTTACCAAACTACTAACATGTTTACTGACTTGTGAAAAAGAAAAGCAGTGGAGGAGGGGAGGTCAGAATAGGACAATTAGCCTGGACTCAACTTTGAGCATAGGGACACAGGTCAACTGCTTGGACCAGGGGAGCACTTCCTGTTTTCTCTCCTCTGTCTCACCGGGAGGCCTTTATCCCCTGGATGACAGTGCTTCCAACTTAGCTAGGAAAGAGCACAAAATCTTCCTGACTCTGCCAGATAAATCAACTTGAATTTGAGCAAGTTATCTAAGCTCTCACCGTAAAAAAAAAAAAAAAAAAAAAAAATGGGGAGAGGGGAGATATTACCTTGAGAATTAAAAGAATAACGTGCAAACAAACAAAAGCCACTTAGCACAGGAGCCCATAGTAGAAAGGCAACACTGGTGCCAGCAGGCATGCAACAAATCAGATTGATTCTTACTGTTTTAAGGCTGCCACGAGCCCTCACCCAACATCCAGCCTCCATCAATAGACTCTCTAGAGTGAATTTTCCATTAGAAAAGGACTCTTAGATTTCAGAAGTTTAAAAAAATGTGATCAAGTAGACTACAAGCCAGGGGTGGCAGAAGACTCAGGATCTACTGAGTGACCAGATCCCTGTTCAAGTTTGCAGTCCTGTCTGGCTCACTCTTCATGAGTTTATTGTGACTGAGTGTCGTAATAACCAATGGTTATTTTCACCAACAAGGAGTTTGATGACATTGGGTTTCCTTCTTGCTGTTGTTAAAATGTGTTTTTACTCTAAAACCAATACAACATTGAGCTAGCTTTCAGAAATGTTAAAACCCAAGTTATGAGAAAAAATTCTAATTTTGAATTACATTGAGAAATGATCTGCTTTTAAATTTTGTAGAATCATTTGACAAATATCTCAACGGCCCCATTATTTCCATGCCCCTATTGCCTATATTTTATACCAAAGCCAATACCTGCTCAGGAAAAATCAGGGGAGACCATGACATAATCATCTTTCAAAAACTGTCTCTCCAAAATGTCAATTATAAAGCATTTCAGGACCAGGCATGGCGGCTCACGCCTGTAATCTTAACACTTTGGGAGGCCAAGGTGGGTAGATCACTTGAAGTCAGGCGTTCAAGACCAGACTGGCCAAAATGACAAAATCCTCTCTCTATGAAAAATACAAAAATTAGCTTGGCATGATGGTGGGTTCCTGTAATCCCACTACTTGGGAGGCTGAGGCATGAGAATCGCTTGAACCTGGGAGGCAGAGGTTACAGTAAACCGAGATCGTGCCACTGCACTCCAGACTCGTTGATAGAGTGAGGCTGTGTCTCAAATAAATAAAGCATTTCAGGGAAAAGTCAAGCCATTCTCCAACTAGGTTCCTTGACAACTCTTTAATGATGAAGCATTAGAAAAAGAACAGAATCCTGATTTTGATCACATGGCTTTGACAACTGTAGTTTTCACCAGTTAGTTACATTGTCATACCCTAGATTTGTTTATTCAAATTATAACATCATTTACTCATTGAAGTAAAAAGGAAAGCCCTTTTTACTTCTCTTCCTAGGAGTCAACTACAATGGCAAGAAGAAATCTTAATTCACCTGTTATTTTATGTCCCTCATGTTGGTGTAGCTGCAGTCAGTGATCTACTAGAGTTTGTTTAAGCAAAAAAAAAAAAAAAAAAAAAAAAAAATTTACCCTTGTAACTGTAATTGAGTACCTGAATTAAAACTTCAGAACTACATATGCTTCTTTATTACCATAAGCTATGGCTTCACCTAAATGCCTCTTTCTTGCTTGCTCTCTGCAGTCTAGTGGGTCAGAGCTATCTCCGTAATCTCCACCATTAACATATTAAATTGGAGAGGGTTTATATTCCAACATTTTCTATGCCTGCATTCTAGTGAGCTTTCATAAATAAAAGAAATTAACATTTATTTTTCTGATGAAGTCATAAATTGAATTCAAAGTGTATTTGTCATAAAGTGAATACTTTCTTATTTAAAAACCAACATCTATTCCCAAATTATGAAGAATGTTAAGTGATTTTTTCTTTTTGGCAATGAAAAATATGCCAATGCATAGAAAATGATTTATTACACTGGAATCTGAGTGGATGGAATTCACTTTCAGGGAGTACTGCTGGCCAGAGAGGTTGTTGCTGCAGGCCCCACAGTAGCAGTGGTGGGGGGCAAGTGCTTGGAGCAGCAGTGGACCCAGGAGTGTCCGCTGGTGGTGACTTTGTGAAAAGAAAGTGCTTACCCACCAACAGCTGCTGCCATTTCACCCTCAGGATCTGAGCATTGAGGGACGATGAAGACGCTCTTCCTTCCCTCTGTAGCTCAGCCATAAGCAATATGAGACACTGACAATTCTGCCAGTGCTCCTACCTGCTATAAGGTGTTATCTGATAACATCACCCTTAAAGGCTGAAGATCTGTTGGCATGGCCTGGAAATGTGGGCCTTCCATGGAGGAACATTCTGACAAAAGCTAAATCTGAGAGAAAGCTTTTCTAAAGAGACCTGGATTCAGATCCTGCCTTTGCCACGCTTGACTCCTTGACTTTGGACTTGACCTCTTTGTGCTTTGGTTTCTTAGCAAAGCAGGGAGATTATGTGGGTTAGATAAGAGGATGTATGTCTGCTGTGACTCCTGATGACCACTACTCTCCTTCCTTTCCTTTCCTTCCCAGAGCCATAATCCTTGTTCTATGTTGTTTGTGTGGACTTCCCAGCATACCAAAATCAACCAAAAATAACATGCCTTGGGTTAAGCCCTTCTGATTGGCAGCAGCTGTAAGACGCACATGTCTTCACCTAAGCTCTGTCATTTGATTGCAGGTCATGAGGCCACTTCAAGGGTGAACTTGTGTGTTTCCCGTCCAAAGAGCCAGGCGGGAGGTCCGGGTCAATACGCTCCAGGATACGCGAAATTGCCACTAGATGGCGCTGCTTTTGCCGTTCACAAAGACCAGGGGCTTTTTCTTTCTTTCCTTTTTTTCCCTCCGCGGACTCTTGGCCCAGGGTGTCAGCCTCCAGGATCCTAATCTTACCAGACCTTTCTATTTTCAGCATATTATCAAGATCTGAGGACCAAAAAGACCCCACCTACAATCTGGGGGAATTACCTCAACGGTGTTGTCTTTATCCAGAGGTGATTTTAAAAGAATATGTTGTATTTGAATGTCAACGTTCAAAGGCTTTGAGGCAGAAAATTCCATTTCAAAAGAAAGTGTGATTAATGAAGCCACATAAATCCCGTAGAGGCTGGAGCAATTTCAGAAATCACACCATACAAATCAAAGAAGCAGGTTTTTCTACATCCTCTCTTTCTCTTGTTCTTATTTCTGCACCATCTCAACCTTTCCTTCCCTCTTTCTCTTTTGCAGTATCTTGAATACACGTACCCCCAATCTCCAAAACATAAGGGAACTTCATCAGAAATCCTAGATACAGCTAGCTTCAGGCTCTGGCCTGAACCGTTTCTCCTCATTCTTTCCCCAGGAGATTCAACGAGAGTTGAGGCTGTAGCAGTCAACTCACACACCTCGCTAATTGCTTATAAAATGGATTCAAATTCTGGAACTGCATTTGGCCAGGTCTTAACAAGATGTCTTCCTTAAAGAAAATGCTAGGCCAGGCACGGTGGCTCATATCTGTAATCTCACCACTTTGGGAGGCTGAAGTGGGAGGATTACTTGAGCCCTGGAGTTTGAGGCCAGCTTGGGCAACATGGCAAAACCCCATCTCTACAAAAAATATGAAAGCAAGGCATGGTGTGGCATGTGCCTATAGTCCTAGCTGCTCAGGAAGCTGAGGTGGGAGGATCACCTGAGCCTGGGAAGGTTGAGGTTGCAGTAAGCCATGATTGCACCACTGCACTCTGGCCTGAGTGACAGAGTGAGACCCTGTCTTAAAAAAAAAAAGAAAAAGAAAAGAAAGACTGAATGAAAGATTAATGTAGATCTATACCTTTTCTAGAAGTGGCAGGGGAATTTTAGAGACTGCTCCACAAAGAAAGTTATCTAAAAATCCCCTTTAGATATTTCTCTGTCTCTTTCAAATTTCCTTCTTATACCAGCTGCTAAGTGAGCTGCCTGCTCTCCTCTGAGTTCTCCAACCAGTGGCTCTTCAATTCCTCGGTTAGCCATCTCCACTCCTACATCTGTTCACACTCCCGTCCCATCCATGAACGTAAGCTCTCTACTCCTTGTGCTCGGAATACTCTCGGCACCTTGGAGAGGGTGATCGCCGCTGTCCAGTCTATGTCTGCTTCCAAAAATGAGATCCTTATCCAGAGTAATAATGTATCAAGTTGTGTAGTGTAGCATAGTGGAGTGTAGTCCAGTGATTGAGCTTACGGACTCTGGTGCCCAATTCCTGTGTTTAAATTTAACATCCGTCAGTTACCTGCTGGGTGACTTTAGGAAAGTTACTTGGCCTCTCTGTACCTCAGTTTATCCTCATGTAAAATGTAGATGATAGTAGTATCTACCTAAAGGGTTGTCATGTGGACCGAATGAGCTAATATAGGCAAAGCACTTAGAAGAGTTTCTGGTCCAGAGAAAGTCCCATACAAATATTCACTACGAGTATTATTATTATTACTATTATTGTATGCCACACATAAAGATGGGTATAGAGAATATAAGAATGAACAATATAGTATCTTTGCCTCCATGGAGCTGTCAGGCTCATGAAAGAAATGGTTAAGTCAATCGGTACTTGCAATTCATCATGATAAGACCATGCAAAAGAAAGCTACAAGTATAATAAGAGTTTACATAGACATTTACCCCCGGTTGAGAATCTAGAGAACACTCCTTTTTGACACTGAGACCCAAAAGAGGCCGTGGAGTAGACCCTTTCCAGAGACAGCTAGCAAAACACACATCTCTCTGGCTTTTGTGGCATGGGCACAAGCAGAAAGGAGGGAATCTTCTTCCCATTTCTGCTGAGTCTCAGTATGGCTCCTGTGCAGTGAGACCTGAAGGGAACTCAGCTCCGTTTTGCAACTTGAGAGCTTTGCATCTTCAGGAGTTGTAAGAGGCTCCCCAGGCAGGGAAGTAGGATTATTCCTGAGAAATGTGACATGGAAGGGGCACATGTCAAAGCAGTCAGAGAAGGAGTACACAAATGAATTTATTTCTGAATGTCCTTCCAGGTGCTCATGGAAATATTCAGACATGTCTTCAGCTAGAGGAATGGTTGGAGGAAGGGCAGAAGTTTGGTAGGCTTGATGAGCTGGTTGCGACAGAAAAATATAAAGACTTAATGAACATTGAGAAAGTAAGTTTTTCTTTTTTTCTGCTTTTAAGGAATCATAAGGCATCCAGTTTGATCAGTTATCAAACATATATTACATGTTCGCGTTGTATGAAGCACCATAAAACATGAAGATGCAGCAATGAAAACAAAGGTTCTCAACGAGCTTGCAGTCTATAGGAGAAAACAGACATGCAAATCAGTTGTTATAATCCAACAAAATGTGTCATAAAGGTATGAGAAAAGCCTCATGGGAACACAGAGGAAAGTATGAAAACTACAAAGGCATGCCACATACATCTGGCCTGTAGCGCTCACAATGATGGAAGGGCACAGAGTGCAGGATAAAGACAGGAAAAATCATGGAGTGATTAGTAAGATTATCATGCTATAAACAGAGGGCTCTGTTTCTTTCTTTAAGCCAAGAATTGCCATAGAAATTTAAGAATCTTCTTGAGTAACAGGTGAGGAGGATTTGGGAACACTCAAAGGCAGGACCACGCCTTCATTCTGCCAGCTACCTGTGTCTCCCAAAAGGCAGAGTAAAATGAAAGTAATTGAATAGAGATGGAAGAAGTAAAGAAAAGAAGAAAGGACATAGACCTATGAAGAAAGGTAGCTCTCGTCAAACTCTCCAAGGAAGACTTGTGTTTCTTCCTTTAATCAAAAGAAACCTTGGTGAGCTTCCCCCTAGAGCATCTACTGAGGTGCAGAGCCTGCGCATATTTCATTCAGTCAGTCATTTCAACTATCATTTATTGAATGCATATTATATTAAGGTGCTACTCTATCTGTTGGGAGGAAGATGAATGCAACTAGGCCTCTGCAGTGAAGTAGCCCATGGTCCAATCAACCAATAATCATAGTACCACACAATAGCGTGGTAGTACCACAGTTTTTGGCATGCTATGGCAGTCCTGTAGTTTGAAGGAAAACAAATGCCTGGAGATTAAATTGGTCCCATCTAAGCTTCAGTGAATACCAAAGAAAAAAGGGAAAAAAAGAAAAAAAAGATGTAGCAATGCTGAAATTTCAATCACACTAAAATTCACATAGGCAGAGAAAATGTAGTTCCTTATATATGTTTCTTTATATACGTCTCAATCATTTCTGTCTCTTTTCCCCACATCTCTACAAAAGGGCATCAGGTGCACAGCTGGGGCAAGCAGCGGGGCTCACATGATCTTGCAGAGAGTGAAGTGAGGGGTCAGTGACCACACAGTGCCCCTGTTTTGCCCTCAATTTCTGCTGGTACAAATACTAAAGGCAGGACTGGCAGACCTTGTGTGCCGGCTTCTCTCACCTTGGTCAGGGTCTAATGGCTCTTCCTGGCTGAGTCAGCCTCCTCATTCTGGTTCTCTATGACACCAAGAATCCTTGTAGAGCAATACCACTAGACCTGTCTGTCCCCAAGCAAGACTGGTTGACAATTCATCTGCCCTTAAGTGCTGTGGAATGCCTGGGTGTCAGCCACACCATAGAGAAACCTACAGCTGAGCAGTAAAATGAAATTCCAAAAACTTTGACTGTCCACGCCAGCAGCTAAACCCAAGGCCTCCTGTAGGAATCGAGCACTTGAGTACTTCCATATTTACTCACTTCTCCTTCCTCGTCTCTAGACCAAGGAGGAGAAATTGGAACAGAGCTGATCAATTCACTTTCCACCTTTTCTTGCCATAATTATCCTCCTCATGTTGCCAGCACAGAGGAAATGGGCTTCCCTTCCCCCTTCCTCTTCCTGCCTAGATGTCCCTCATGTGAAATTCTGTCTGGTCCACCAGATATGCCAGACTGGAGCTAAAGAAAGTTTGAGAAATCCTTTCCCTCTCCCTAGAGCCTGTTCTGCCTGCCTATTGTCTTGCTCAGAATGTTAAGAACCCGCCCTCAGAGCTCTGCCTCTGAGTCAATAAGACCCATGGCTCCAGCCTCTGAGAGTGGGCAGCGGAACAATAACTGAGGAAGGAAATTAAACTCATGTCCTTAATATCTGCAAAGAGTGCGTCACTTTTAAGATAATAGAATTGTATTTCTTTGTCTTCTAATTGGGTAGTCCAAGGAATGTCGTTCTGCAGGTCGCCCTGGGTAAACTGTGGCAAGTGTTTCAAGCTCAAATATGTTTTGGGAATGCTGAGTTAAACAAAGTTAAATAGGTTTATTTAATGTGAAATCATCAGAGCCTTTAATAGGCTAATATGTTCTGTGAATTCTGATATGCTGTTTCCCTAACTGGTTTGACCCTGGCATGCTTTTTTCACTTCTCCTAGAAACAGTGTTCCGCAGAATACAGCAATGGAAAGGGTTGAAAATACCTTGACCCTAGAATCATCCGTTGCTATGTTTCTTCTGTAAGGGAGCAAAGACGAGTGGCTGGGGCACAAGCGTTGCTATATCTGATTTGTTTCCCATCTAGGCCCTTTCTTTACTCCCTTGGGCCTGTGCTTATTTTTTAACTTAAACAGCCATGGCATCAGTGTTATGAGCATGTAGTACCTGGGGGTTAGACAGTTGGAGAGACTAGAACTTAAAAGTGCTTCTCTCAGTGTAAACAAGCACGCATACCCCGTCCCCACCCCTTGCCAAAAAATTGAGAGATAAAAGGACCAAATTCCTGAGCTTCTCTGGGAATTCTCTGGTGGAGATGCATGCCGTCCCGGGTTGCCCTCATGAAGGATGGGAAGTGGATGATGGGTCATGGTTAAGGAATGCAAAATAAAGATCTCATGACTTTCAACATAAGAATACATACAGTGTAAGATTACTGCACAGTTCCCCACAATCAGAAAGAATGCAAATATTCCCTGCATGGCAGGAACAAGGAAAACAGAATCTGAGTAGACAGAAAATTGGGATCAACAGGAAAAGTTCTGGCCAAACTACTTTGCAGAGAATATAATGATCTTCAAATAGGTTCCCTAAAAGGGACATTACCTAAGAAAAAATAATCAAAACTCAAGGGACATAGATGAGTTTTTAGGGAGGACAATGATGGATGAAAGGAAATGGCAGGAGAAAATTATAGACAGCCAGGATAATGGGCCCAGTGACCCTTTTACCTCCTCAAACTTTTCTTCTGTCCTGTGTAAATAGAGAAGAGACCTGATGTCATGCAAAGTAAAAAAGAGGAAAAAATTGATATTTCATGTGCAGCCACATGTGGGCTGAAAATGTAACTCATAAAGCAAAAAAATCAGTCCTCTTGCTCACATCTCTGTGTAAGAGGGCTTGATTTACATGTGTAGCTTTAGCACGAGAAAACATCTGAGCACACAGGAAAACAGCAGGGAGTTCTGGGGTTCCAGAAGAATCAGATATTACTGGCCACTCCCTGCTCCCGTGGATAGAAGCAATAAACCATCCTTAAGAATAAAGTAGAAGAATATTTTTTGCCCCTGACCTGATTACCACTCTCAGACTTTTCCTCAAAATAAAACATGATGTATGCATTATTTTCCAAGTCAATCAAAATTAATTAATGGTAGCACTCTGAATTAAATTGCTAAATATTGCTACTGGCATGTGGCATACTTTTTTTTACAAAAGGGTCTAATAGAGAGAGAAGTGATCATTTGAACTGTTAAGACTCCATATAGCTCTGAAAAAATAAAAATAAAAGCTACCCATATCAAGGCTGCTGTTATTGAAAATCCAGAACTGTAGGAACACTTCATCTTCCTCTAGATGGAGGCCGGGAGCCTCTGTGTGCGTCATTGTTTTACATGCACACCCTTCTTCCCACCTTCAACTTCCCCGACAGTGCAGGGCTATGGCTGGCAGGGCTAGGAACACAGCACTCTGCACCCTCCTCGGTCGCAGAAGTGGTCACTGGATTCTGGTTGGGTGGATTTTGTATCGCATTCTTCTAGCCAAAGAGATTAGTCCAAGGTATGGACATATGACCTATGCTGAGCCAATCTGAATTCTTCCTTGGAGGGTCTTGAGTGGAAAGTGAGAGGATATTGTCTCAAGACCGGCCCTTTCAAGGTTTGGTTTTTATAAGCCTGTTGGCCTTTAAGCCTTACTGCCTTCTTAAAGTAATTTAAGCTAGTTGCTTAATCATGTGCAATTGAAAGACTTCCGACTAATACATGGTCCTTGAAGGAATGAGAAAGGAGCCTTATTTTTTTTTTCTGACTCCATAAGCTTACAGCAGGCACAGAAGCACCAGGCCAGAAACATCGTGGTAAGCAAACATCGGCTCCAGGGACGTTCAGGGAGATTATGGCCTTTTGGGAAGAACAGCACTCATGGGCTGCTAATAATTAATGAATTTCAACTGATCAGTATTCTATAAGGAGAAGTAGCCAATAACCAGACGCCTAGTGTCTGGGGAAAAGGCAGGAGAGTTTCTATAAGGATCTGACAGTCTGAGGCCTGATGGGGTGCTGTTAGTTTCATTTTCCTGGGTCAAGGTCTCCTTTGTCATGTTAACCCTGCATAGCATGGTGGCGACTTCCATTTTGAAATGTCTTTTCCTCACTAACTGAGCTAATACTAACCTGTTTATGTGATTATATTACTGGGAATATAATTACTTTTTCAGTACTTTTTAAACTTCTCGTGACAGCATTAAAATGCATAAGAGAAACTTTTGGTCAGAGTGAAATGAAGTGCTAGGTAGGAAGGCAAGAAAAATAGCCCTCAAGGAAAAAAAATAGCAATTCTAATTCTTCTCTCATGAATGTTCTTTGGAGTCCTGAATTTCTATTAAAATTTCTGACATATCTGTAGATTTCTGCTCAATCATAAATCATGAAAATATAGAAGAATTGGGCATGCTTTGGTACAAAGAATATGCACTTTCATTGAAAGGGAATTCTATAAAGGTGTATCAAAGTGAATCTGTGCTGCTATGCAAATTAGCACTGGGCCAATTCTAGTGTGGCATCGTTTGCTTTGTTGAAATGTATCCAACTGTGATGGATCCACTGTCCATTGGTTTGTAGCAGGTAATTTACATTTGTCAACTTTCATTTGTATGTAGATAAGATAACTGACAGTGAAAGCCCATCTTCTTATCTTTCTCAATGGAAGAGTTAATCTGATTTACCATTTTCATGATGTATGCTCTGCGTTCCTCTTCAGTATCTTCAATTCCAGGTAGTTTTTTAGTGATTTGTTGTGTTCCTGCTTTTACATCTTATCTCATGAAAGAACATATACCTTCTGTTAAATTAGATCCTAGGGCTTCTAGCCCTCTTAAGCCTTTCTCTACCATGCCTCAAAGCATCTCATCCAGTAACTAATACTGATAATTATTTAACAAATCTGTATCGAGCCAGGCACTGTTCTAGGTCTTAGAATTTAGAAAATAGATGTTCATTTCAATGAATGTGTTTGTTATTTATCTCACTTAATATTTGATAAGAATTGCCATCTGGAAAGAAATGAAGAAAAACAGGAAGGAAGCAAGGAAAGAAGGGACCTGTCTCTTTATGAATGCTACAGTCTTTCACATGGTATACATGCTTTTTTTTTTTGCCAGAGCTTTTAAATTATGTGATACATTTTGTAACAAAATAGATGAAGGCAAGATGTGAAAAAGAAACCAATGCAATTGACTTATAATTAACCAGGACTAAGTTTAAAAATGAAAAAAAAAAAGGAGTTACTCTCAGTGGTGCTGCTGTTGAACTGTCATCTAAAAGCTTATATAATTAGTGGAAGCATGTTAATTGAATTACGGCAATTAAGTCAGCCTTGAGACAAGAGGGTCCCTTCTGATTGATGAGATTGTGGTAATTCTGCTACCCATTTCCCCTGATAGAAAGTTTCGGGACTGTGTCTCATCCTGCCCCTTAGTATTTTAGCTATGATGGGGTAGCCAAATCTTGATTTCTCGGGTGTTAATTATCCACTTTGTGGGTTTTCTGGATCCTTGGATTCTTCTCTTCCTTTCTGCAAGTTTACCAGGTTGACAGCAGGAATGGTAGGTTGGAGCTGTGAAGAGGCCATGTAATTTACATTGGTTATTTTTACTACCAAATATCTTCATCAGTAAAAGATAAGGAGTGAGAGGAAGTCAAAATATTTTGGGGGGTTGATGTGGAGAAAATGATTATCTTTCCAGCCTTTCTTTAATAGCATTTTTTTTTTTTTGAGACGGAGCCTCACTCTGTTGCCCAGACTGGAGTCCGGTGCCGTGATCTCAGCTCACTGCAACCTCCACCTCCCAGGTTCAAGTGATCCTCCCACCTCAGCCTTCCAAGAAGCTGGGATTACAAGCATGTACCACCATGCCTACTAATTTTTGTATTTTTGTAGAGACAGGGTTTCGTCATGTTGGCTATGCTGATCTCAAACTCCTGACCTCAAGTGATCTGCCCTCCTTGGCCTCCCAAAGTGCTGGGATTACTGGCATGTGCCACCTTGCCCAGCTCTTTAATAATGTCATTGTTGATTGAAGTGTTGAGAAAAGACTGAAGCCAGAGTTCACATGAGTTTGGGGACTGTTTGGGGACTATAATTGTTCATGTTAACCCCTTTTTATAGAGGCTGCAGAGTGAGCTAGCAGCATGTATATCAGATCATGTCCCCAACGTGATATTAATAAATGAAGTAGCCTTGGGAAATTTCCTTCCTCTCTCCACAACTAATTTACTCTATAAAACAAGAACACTGCAGTTCCTTTAAACTACAAAATTCTATACTTTTTGGTCTATTCACAAGCTCAGGTTCATGTTTTCTAGGGTTTTGAATATGGATTGTTATTGCTATACATCCTGGGGTGACAAAGCTGCTTGGGCAGTGTGTATGCCAGCCATACCAATGGGATGCGGAACAGATGCCACCGAGGACTGTCAAAGGGTCGGTGTTGTGGATACCTCCAGAAAAAGAAAGCAAAAGAAAAGCCAACAGGGAGGAAGCGGTGGGAGGACCATACTGAAATGTCTGAAGAAGTGGTCCTGGGGAAGTTCTGTGAGCTGGGTCAGCTACATAACATGCAGGGCTCAATGCAAAATTAGAACATGGCGTCCCTTGTTAACGAATCAAAAATTTCAAAATGGCAACAGCAGAGCATTCAACCAAACGCAGGACCCTTCTAAGTGCCAGGTCACATGCCCGTGAAGTGGGCCCTGTCTGTGGGCATGGTTGGTAGGAATTAATCATGTTTCCAGGGGTTGGAATCACAGTAACCTCCCCTCCCTGTTCCCCTGAATCTGCAAGGCTCACTTCAAGTCTGCTTTTCATTCAGTGCTATGCTTCTTTCTTGCTTGCTTTTTTTTTTTTTAACAGTGCTGCTAGCTGTATAAATATTTTACAGTTCCCCTATGAAAAGTTTCCAAGGGGCCCATGTTGAGGGAAAAAATCTTTGAAAGGATTTTTTCCATAGCAATTAAAACCTTTCAAAGCACCGAGAGCTCCCCAGTCCCACTTTAGTGCAACAAACCTCTATTTTTTTGCCCAGTTTGGATGGCTCTGGGTCTGAAAATAAGCCAGCCTCTTTGTTTGGTGACTTTGTGGGTTGCCGATAGACATTTGGAATTTAAATTCATTAGATACATGGCAGAGCTGTGGATGGAGCCGGGATGGATTTAGAAATGCTGTGATCAGAAACTCTAACCCCTATTTCCTGTATCTCATTTACTGAGGTAAAATGACTATAAATCAACCTAAAGCTCATTTTAGCTCCCCAAATGAAGTCAAATGTACACTCTGACTTATGCATATACCATTTTTAGTTAACGCACCAATAAAAATAATTGTGCAAGCCTAAATTTGGAAGTGTTCCCAGCGTTTATGACAAAACGTAATAAAGCCAGGCACATTGAATGTAATATGGGAATTTTATTGAAATGAAATTAGTCCATCATGGAAGCTCCACGTTTTCCTCCGATTTCTTGGACTTCATGTGAGAGCTCTCCTGGGGACCTAATAGGGTCCTGCAAAAATTCAAGTCCAGTCCGTAGAGACACAGGGTTCACACACAGACTCTGCAGTGGGTAGGATGGTGCACTGAGTTTCCCTGCGGCAAACCACACACTTCTCCAGGCGCACCCCTACTCTCTTCACCCCGGGTCTAAGCAGCAGATACATTGTTGTGGTTTTACTCAACACACAAGACTCCTAGAGAGATGGGGGTGGGGGTTCATTTGTAATTCTAGTAACAGTGGTATGTGCCAGAAACCTATTATGTAATTTCCCTGGGGAAACAGCACGGTAGAAGCCATTGTGGATGTTCCTATAGTTTGGTTGCTGAACTGTTTTTTAGGCATGAAAGCCAGGGGGCTGTGAGATGCTTTTTTGGCTGCTCACAGGAGGAAGCAATATTTATTTCTTTGAAATGTAGGATTGAGGGTAGTGGTATAGGGACCAGAAGATGTGAATAAAGAAGTTCAAGTTCTGATGTAGATTATCTTTCGTATACAGTGCTCCTCAGACTTTAATGAGTACATAAACACTTCCTGGGGTTCTTGTTAAAAAAAAAAAAAGTTCCTAGGCCCTACCTAAAGAGATTTTAATTTATGACACCCAGAACTATACCTAAGAAGCTGCATTTTAAATAATACCTCAGATGATTTTGACAGAGATAGTCTAAGGATCTCAGTTTAAAAAATACTTCTATCTGGTTAGTCATCAACAAGAGCAAAGAAACTTCAATATCTTTAATAAATGTTTGTTTTTGAGGTGTTACCATGTGCTGAGCATAGGGGAATGTCTTCCAGCCCATCTACTTCACTGCATTTGGACCACTATCTTGGTCGGCGTCTAGCTTATTTTAAAAAACTCATGGGGCAGATACAGTCATGACGAATATCTTCTGAGAAATGCATCATTAGGCAATTTCATCATCATGTGAACATCATAGAGTGTGCTTACACAAACCCAGATGGTGTAGCCTGCTATACACCTAGGCTCTATGGTATAATCTGTTGCTTCTAGGCAGCAAACCTGTATAGCATGTTACTGTACTGAATACTGTAAGCAGTTATAACACAATGTTAAGGATTTGTGTACATAAACATATCTAGACACAGAAAAGGTACAGTTAAAAAAAAACAGTATAAAAGCTTTAAGACTGAGCGCAGTGGCTCACACCTACAATTTCAGCGCTTTGGGAGGCCAAGGTGGGCAGATCATGAGGTCAGTAATTTGAGACCAGCCTGGCCAACATGGTGAAATCCCATCTCTACTAAAGATATAAAAAAAAATAGCTGGGTGTGGTGGCGCACATCTGTAATCCCAGCTACTTGGGAGGCTGAGGCAGGAGAATCGCTTGAACCCAGGAGGCGGAGGTTGCAGTGAGCTGAGATTGTGCCATTGCATTCCAGCATGGGCAACAGAGAAATACTCCATCTCATAAAAAAAAAAAAAAAAAAAAAAAAAAAGATTTAAAAAATAGTATACCTATATACGGTAGTATTGCTCATGAATGGAGCTTGCAGGACTGGACGTTGCCCTGGCGAGTCGGTGAGTGAGTCGGTGAGTGAGTGGTGAGTGAGTTGGTGAGTGAGTCGGTGAGTGAGTGGTGAGTGAGTGGTGAGTGAGTGTGAAGGCCTAGGACTTTACCGCACACTAGTGCACTTAGGCAACATTACATTTATATCAAAATTTTTTCTTTCTTCAATAATAAAGTAATCTCAGCTTCCTTGTAACGTTTTTACTCTGTAAACTTTATTTTTTAAACTTGTTAACTGTTTAGTAATAACACAGCTTAAAACACATTATACAGCTGTACAAAAATATTTCTTTATTCTGTAAGCTTTTTTCTGTTTTAATTTTTTTCTTTTATTTGTACTTTTTTTTGTTAAAAACTAGGACACAAACATACACATTAGCCTAGGCCTACACAGGGTCAGGGTCATCACCGTCACTGTCTCTCACCTCCGCCTCTTGTCCCACTGGAAGGTCTTCAGGGGAGGTAGCACACCTGGAGCTGTCACCTCCTGTAACAATGCCTTCTCTGGAATACCTCCTGAAGGACCCGCCTGAAGCCATTTTACAGTTAACTTTAAAAAAATAAGTAGAAGGAGGTATATTCTAAAATAACAGTGAAAAGTATTGTAAATACTAGGCAATAGGAATTTTTCAGCTCTGTTATAATCTATGGGACCATTATGGTATATGTGGCCTGACATTGACCTAAAAGTTGTTATGTGGTACATGACTATATTTCATAGCTTTGTTTTATAGCCTGTTTTAGTGCTTAATCACCATTGCTGTTAAGACTTTTTCTTCTTAGGTTTATACAAATTTCTTCTGGCTGAAATTCAAGCCCATTTCTCTCTGGTTCTTCTTCCGAAGGGATAGAGACTATCTGGCTAGATAGTGTCTTAATAATAATCCTGTATGTATTTAAAAGACGTTAGAGTTATTTTCCCTATTAACCCACAGGTAGACAGATTTGCTCATGGCTCAGTGGCCAATTTCCATCTGTAAGGCTTCAAACCATTAGGTCCAAAGAAGACAGAATTAGGCCTGCACCATACTTGGGTGCTTCCTCCGATTACCTTCTCCAAAGCCATCTTGGTGGGACTTGAGGGATTTGAGGAGCTATTTTTGCACACTGACATCACTATTTCCATAGTCCATATGGAGAGAGTAATTATCTTTTTGACCTTCTTTTAAATGCAGTTCTTTCTACTTCTCTTCATTTTCGCTAAGCTTCATGTCTCTAATTAACAGACTATAAAACTTCTAGACCTCTTGGGCTAGAACAGAAAATGAATTGGAAAATTTAAAGAGAAATTGGACAATGCCTTTTCCTCTTGGTGACAGCATTAGACAGCCTCTGAGGTGGCCTCCTCCTATTCACATTTTGTGCAATCACCTGCCTTTGAATGTGGGCAGGACCTGTGACTTGTTTCTAGTTGATAGAATATAGTAAAAGTGATGGTATGTCATTCATGTGATTATGTTATATTGTAACATAGTATACGGTATAAGTCATGTGTTGTATGTAATGCCTCATGTATAAGACTTTGTCTTGGTAGCAAAATTGCCCCAGAGACTCTCCTTGCTGGCTTGACGAAGTAAGGGGTCATGATGAGAAAGTCCATGTGGCAAGCAACCAGTACAGACTGATTATCCTTAACAGTTATATTCCCCATATCAATAGAAATGAGAAGGAAATGAATGAGTCTGAATTTTAAATTCATCATTTTCTGTGTTCATTTGTGGTGTGGGTCTGTGGTTACCGAGCCAAATACTGTAGGCCCCTCTAGGAGCTGAGGGCAATCTCTAATCAATAGCCAGCAGGAGAGTGGGGCCCTCAGTTCAGCTGCAAGGAAGTAAATTCTGCCAAAAACCTGAATGCACTTGGAAGCATATTCTTCCCCAGTCAAGCCTGCCCATGACAGTGCAGCCTCTTTGACAACCTGGTTGCAGCCTTATGGGATACTGAGCTAAAGACCCAACTGAAGTGTGTTCTGATGCCTGCCTCACAGAAACTGTGAGATAATAACTGTGTAGTGTTGTTTTAAGCTGTTAAATGTATGGTGATTTACTAGTCAGCAAGAGAAAACTAATAGAATGGTCATTTGATTTGGCTTGTCTGGAAGTGTGTAGGGAAATATATAGATTTTTTGAGAGAAGACCTCCAAAGAAACATTTAGCCTCAGTGTCAGGCTCAATAAAGGACCTCATATTTATATACTTGTAAATATTTTGGACCATGCTTAAGATCTTCTATAACATTTGTATAAAAGCTATTTTCCCTTTAAAATGAATAATATATGTAAGAACAGTTGTCATTTACTGAGCACATTCTGTATGCTTTGGAGTGCTTTGTATATACTAATTCATTTAATCCTCTTAACTGGCCCTTAGATAGGCACTATTATGAACTCTGTTGTACAGATGAGGAAGCTGAAGCACCAAGAAATGAGGCCATCTACTTATGGTCATAAAATATTAAACAAGTTTTCCAAAAAAAAAAAAAAAAAAAGATAAAAAGTGAGAAAGGCTTTTGGCCTTTTGGTATCCATTTATGTCCAATTATGTTTCCACGTATCTTCTTTTTTTTTTTTATTGAGAGGGAGTCTCAGCTCACTGCAACCTCTGCCTCCCGGGTTCAAGTGATTCTCCTGCCTCAGCCTCCCAAGTAGCTGGGACTACAGGTGTGCACCACCACGCCCAGCCAATTTTTGTATTTTTAGTAGAGATGGGGTTTCACCATGTTGGTCAGGCTGGTCTTGATCTCTTGACCTTATGATCCACCACCTCGTTCTCCCAAAGTGCTGGGATTTCAGGCATGAGCCACTGCGCTTGGCCCATATTTTCATTTTTAGAATTCTGTCTAGAGATTATGGAAATGGGACATGGCATGTGCCTCACTAGACTTCCGAGAGGGCCTATATAAAGTCCTCAGCTATTTTCACTAATAATTACAATAAGTACTGAGTAGACATAAGTGAACCCTTTAGTAAATCTGTAAAGCTGGAAAGGAGATGTTCAAACCCTTGAGCCAAATAGGATTTCTACAGGCACACTCAATTGGACAAGTTATTTGCATGTTATTTCTATTTGTCTCTATTTTTGTGGCTTTTTTCACTGTATTTTTCATTTTGTTAATATTATTTTGAAGTAGAAACAAAAGACTGAGCCTGACATGGTCAATGGATGCACCATTTTGTGGCTCTCTTAGGTCATGCTGTTTTCATCCATCCCGGAACGATATTAAATTACCTTTGGAAAAATAGCTGCACCGTGTCCCAGGCTGGTAGGAAGCCTATGATTTACCTTTTTTTCTACAGGCCTGAAATGCAATCAAGCATTCCCAAATTCTACTTGCAGCTTTTTTATTTCCTTTGGCCTTAAGAACCCCATTCAGATTCAGCCAACCTGTTTTGAGTGAATGCTAGGAGGTAAATTACTAGTGTCTTCACTTTCTAGATCAAAAAAATCCTGACACGCAGAAAAGCAAAACTCTCTGTGGTTAAACAATTAGAATTATTAATTAATTAATTAGTAATTATTAATTATAGAATTAACCAATGAGGGACCTGAAATCAAACTATCCTGTTTCATGCTCAAGGCCCTGTTGACCATCTAACAAACTAAGTGCTATGTATTCCCTCTAAACAGGTTCTTGATGACAAATGATCATGAGCTAGACCATGCATCCCCCAGCTCCTCATTGTGGAGCATGCAGAAAAATGAAGTAAAAGTTATTTAAATTTGCCTGGTAGTGTGCCCCAGAATGGTGAGATTTTTAAGCTCACTGGGAAGGCTCCCACTGCCCCAAATGTGTCCTCCATTGCCATCTATGCCGCTGGAGACTTATTCCATTGGATCTGGAGTCTTTGTGCTCCTCATAAGTTTCACTATGAATCCAACAGATGGAGAGAGCACAGAGCATGATGGGAAGGCATTTCAGAGACACCCAGGGGTTCTTTGAAAGCCTCCTGCATATATTCTTCCAGCTAGAGATGGCAGTGCCAGTTAAAGAGGTCTGATTTGAGGGAAGGAGGTGGGGAAGTTTGTACTGTGGCTCTCCTGGAGTGGGCAGGGCTGAGCCCTGAGGTGGAGGTGCCCTTCCTAGAACCTTGTAACCATACACCAGCCCACTTAGAGGAGTAACTGAACTTTTAGCCTCCTCTGAGCAAACATTTTTTTGAAGCTCTTAAATAAAATGTAAAAGTCCCCTATCCCCGCCTCTACTTTTGCTTTGTCCCTGGGTCTAGTTTAATTATATATCCCATGCCCTGAGCGCTCCCCTCTGGGGAGTGTCTCCACATTCTGTGTCTCTTGTGCCTGAGGAATTGGAGAAATTCTTCCTTCTCCCCCAGAGGCGGGCTGCAACTCTCCTCTGAGTCCTGCTCATGACCCACATTCCAGATCATGTTCTCTGGAAGCCCCACAGCTGATGAGAAGAAAGTAGGACTTGACTCATGGGGGATTTGTGAGGATGGTAGAGAGGTCAGTCGTAGCAGCAGGAGAGGAACGAAACTTCATTTTGAATCTCTCACACCCGGAGACAATAACCCGATTTGAACACTGTTAACTCATTCCTTAGCTGGTAGGTCTTCTGGCGCTCTCTGAAACCATGTCCATTATCTCATTTTGCTTTATTCATTTGTTCAATGACATTTCCTGAGTCCTTACTGTGTGCCAAGCACTACTCTAGGTATTGGGGATACAACAGTCAACTGGATCCCTTTCCTCAAAGCAATAAATTGTTCCATGAAAGAGTCGGACACATGGATGAGTGATTACAGTCTAGAACAATATATCATGTGGGAACGCATAGGACAATCTAAGACCATATATAAGTATTTTATTGCTGCATAACAAATTAATTCCAAACTTGGTAGCTTAAAACAATAAATATGTATTGTCTCATATAGATTCTGAAGGTCAAGAGTCAGGGAGTAGTGTAGCTGGGGGGTTCTGGCTCAAAGTCAATCATGATACTGCTGTCAAGGTGTCAGCCAGGGCTGCAGTCATCTGAAGGCTCAGCTGGGGCTGAAGGATCTGCTTCCAAAAAAGCTCACTCACGTGGCTGTTGGCCTCTGTTCTTTACCACATAGGCCTCTCTTTGGGATGCTCACAACACGCCCTCCCCTCCCCTCCCCTCCCCTCCCCACCAAAACAAGCAATCTGAGAGAGAGGCAGACAGAGGGAAACCAAGGTGTTTTTCATACCTAGCCTCAGAAGTGACTTCCCATCAATTCTGCTGCATTCTATTGGTAGCAGACCAGCCCTGATACACCGTAGGAGGGAATTACACAGGGCATAAATACCAGGATGGGGGTTTATTGGGGACCATCATGGAAACGGTCATCCTCATCCAGTCTAGATGCATGAGAGAAGGACCCCAATAGAAACCAAGGCCACAGGAGGGAAAGAGTTCAAGCCCTAGTATTCTTGCATAGTCCATGAAGATACTGACCTTTGCAGGGTGTCAAAGATAACAGAACTCTGACAGTAGACTAATCTCAGGGACCGATTATCCTTCACAGTTATATTCCCTGTATCAATAGAAATGAGAAGGAAATGAATGAGTCTGAATTTTAAATTCATCATTTTCTGTGTTCATTTGTGGTGTGGGTCTGTAGTCACTGAGCCAAGCACTGTAGGCCCCAGAGCACAGGAGAGACCTCATGTTTAGGAAAGCGGGAGCTGCTTTGTGTCAAAAATAGTGGCATAGGGAGGGTGGTGCTCCCCAGGAGAGTGGGAGAGCATCTGCTGGAAGACCCAAGTGCACTCTCTCTGCTCATAACCTTCAACCTCTTTGTTTTCTCTGAGTCACTCTTGAGTTCCTTCCACCACAATCAAAGGCAAGGCTGATTTTAAAGTACTTTTTCATTTCCCTTTTATTTTTAGGAGATTACCAGAGGCAAAGATAATCATGCTCTGATGAACTGTAACTTCCCAAATCTCCTAACCTCTTCTACCTTATTCATACTAGCTTACTCTGTCCTTTGCATTAACATTAGGGCCTTTCCAATAAATGATTCAAAATGTAAGACAATTGATACACAGTATAACAGGGCACAACAGTAGGACTTAGATAACTGAAATATCGGCTACAATGGGACAAAATATTAAAATATGGAGCTATGAAGTAAAATGCAAAGATTGCAGACATACAATAACTGGAATCTGCTTGGTCATTTGGAAAACAGATTTTTTTGGGGGGAAAAGCTTTTTATGGAAAATGGTAGGTATCAAGAAACAAACTCAGAGAAGGGTAGGATTGTCTCATGTCACTTATTGTATTTTGATGCATGGTTTAATTTTAAACGTTAAGATGATGACATTGTTACAGACGTTAGAAACCTGGCCCCCAACCCCCATATCCGAGGACATAAAAGACGTTCTTGTAAAAGATACAATGTATATGAAAAGGTTAGTAGTACTTAAGGTTGAGTGATAAACTTATCAGTGTTTCCAAATTATGATTTGAACATTCATTCTTTTGCTTTAACATCGGGTTTTAACATCAATTTTTCGTACCCTAAATCCCTAATTATTTTTCTTAACCATCTGTTCTTTTAAATGTTTATAATACCTTTTCTTATCAGGCTGAAGATATTAATTATATTTCAAGTCTAATGATATATTAACTGGTTTCTTGAGATGTAAGTTCTTTTCTTTTTGTGATTGTCGATTTGCCTTCCTCCTTTCCAGCTATGTTATTTTAGAGGAGGAAGAAGCTACTTAACTTTTCTTTCTACTTTTTCAGCATAGGTGGGGAAAGGTGAGCTGTGTCATAGTCGGTATACTAGTGACTGGCCTTCAGAGTGTTGCCACTCCCCTTTCCTCACGGAGCACTGCCCTGTCTTCTCTAACCCTAGAAGGGCTCCCTTCAAAGAAAGAGGCCCCTGCCACCCCCCATTGCTGCTGCCTGGGCCAGGGGTGCAGGATGGCATGGGCAGGCATTGGCATTCCTAGATGTCCTACTGTAGCACTGCAGTCCAGCCCTGTGGCTGGTTGTTTGTGAACCCTCCCCTGCTCCCAACACCCTTCATCTCTAGGCAGGGAGCACCAGCTCTTTGCTAAGGCTGGCTTGCACCTGCTCATAAAAACAGATAGTTCAATTTTCAGGAAATTTGCCAGCCAGTTGTTAAACCTAGCTATTATTAAAAATTAAATTGTATAAGCTTATAATTAAATAAATTATATCAAAAAGCAAGCTAATAGATACTCAAAACTCATCACTTCCTAGTTATTTGGCCGTATGTTATTATTATTCATGTTATTGAGGGTATTTATCCATGGTGGAAGTGTTTACAGCCTGCATGTCAGCAAACACTAAAAATTTGAGCTTCTTCCCTGCCACAGAACCCGTTGTTAAACATTTGCCAGCATATCACTAGGCACACACTTCTGTAACTTCCCAATTTTGTGGCAGTACTTGAAACAGACTGGCTGGGTTTCAACCCAGATTTTGCAGTTTACTGGCTATATAACTTGGGTATATCATTTAACTTCTCTGTGCCTCAGTTTTATCACCTGCAAAATGGGGCTAATATAGTAACTATTTCACAGGGTTGCAATGAGGATTTAAAAAATGATATTTATGAAGCACTTTTAAAAAGTACCTGAAACCTAGTAAGTACTATGTATTTGCTAAATAAAATAAAATCAAAATTATTCTAAGAACCACAGTCCCCACTTTGATTCTCTCATAATTGTTTCTCATCTCTCAAAATCTATTCTGCTTTTCTTCCACACTAATAAAACATCCAACTTTTGTTGTACCCATGACCATTCAAAATAAAGATAAGATTTCTCAGCCTCCCATGAATAAATTCTGATCAAGTGATATAAACCAGAGCATCATGTAATCACATCCAAGAATTCATCTTGAAGTAACAATCTGTAAGTTGGCCAATTCTCCTTGTCCCCCCTTATTTTATTCCTTCTTCTATCGTGGTCTCTGAAACTTGGGTGTGATGGCTGGAGCTTTAGTCACCATGTTGTACCATAAGGAAGGAAGTCATATCCTAGGGATAATGGAAATCCGGACATACAAATAGGAAAAGAACCAGTTATAGTTGATGTCAATAAAGATGTAAAAAGTGGCTGAAATAGGTTCATGGTTTAGAATTAAAATAAAGACATACAGATTCAGGTGTTAGAGGCTTGAAAGCTAAACTTAGACTCCTAATGATCTTCCAGATCCATGAGGCCCAGCTCCCATGGCTCATGTTCTTGGATTTTTGGGAAATTCCATGTCTCATTGCATTGTGCATCTTTATAATATACTTCCACTACTGGAGCTAATATAATTGGCAATTCCTTGAAACTAGGCCTGAAACTAACTAAACCTTTTTGGTCTACAAAACAAATGTGAAGTTATAATTCTACTTACAGGCATATTTTGTGCATTAAAATTTTTTTGTTGGAATGGCACAGTGGCTCAGGCCTGTAAACCCAGGGCTTTGAGAGGCAAGGATAGGAGGATTACTAGAGGCCAAGAGTTCAAGACCAACCTGGGTGACACAGTGAGACCCCCACCTCTACACACAAATTTTTTGAATTAGTTGAGCATGGTAGTGCACACTGTAGTCCAAGCTACTCAGGAGGCTGGGATGGGATAATTGCTTGAGCCCAGGAGTTCAAGGTTACAGTGAGGTATGATTGTACCATCACACTGTGGCCTAGGCAACAAAGCAAGACCCTGTCTCTCAAAATAAAAATAAAAACTAAATACTTTTCAGTGCAAATAAATTTACACCATAGGCCTTCTCCTTTAGAAATGTTTATTCCACACTATCTGGATTTTTATATATTATTTTTAATTCATGTTTTCCTGGGAAAAGTTGCATAGATGAAGTTTGTTTCTCTTCTAACTTCTTTGTTGCTCATTCTCATCTGAATTAAGCTCCTGATTTGAGCAAAGGCATGCACCTGATGGACCCTCATCAGACCTACTCCCAATTCAGTAACACCACAGACTTTCTCTCATTGTCTCATAACAATTTACCAATAAGATAAGATTTTCCTTAAGACAATGCTAATAACTGGCCAGTTAATCAAAACAATCTGATTTCCATTGAAACAATATTTGATTCTATTATGGACTCTATGATTGACTCATATGAAACTGTTAAACTAGCTCTTCCAGTTAAGACAAAGGAAAGTTTAATATTTGCAGGATATTTAGTTAGATATAAGGCATTATGCTAAGGGCATTATTTAGCTTAACTTTTGCAATGAATGTATCAAGGGAGGTTTTTGGTTGCAAGCAAGAAAAACCAATTCTGGGTAACAAACAGAAAAGAAATAAATTGAAAGGATATTCATTTAGGAGCTCACAGAGTTGCCAGAGGGCCACAGAATGAGGCTTGGCAAATGGGCAGAAATAAAGATAAGGCAGCCCCAGTATTAATTTTAATACTGATACACTCTCTGCATTAACAGATAAACCATGACATCTCAATGGCTTAAAACAATATGTATTTCTCACTTACAGTTCAATTGGTGTTTGAGGGAAAGAAGATGAGGTTTTGCTCTACATAATCACTAAAGAGGTCAAAATGATGAGACTACAAATGTTTTTAACATTGGACTTCTGGGATCACCTTGACCTGAACATTCAGTCAGCAGATGAGGGGAAAAGAGTGAGTGGAGACACAGTACATGTGTGCCTTTTTTATAGGTCAAGCCTGGAAGCAGCATACATCACTTCTGTTCACATTTCATTGATCAGAACTCAGTCACATGACCGCACTTAACTATGAGAGAGGAAATACAGCCCAGTAAGAAAAAGGAACAGCTAGCTTGTCCCTGCCCCAGCCTATCCTTCTGTATCCTTAGCCAAACTTCTGTGTCATGCTTCCGTCTGCACACAGCACAATCACACACTCCCTGAGAAAGAGAACTCAAAGCACTGTCTAGCCACTGAGTTTGGCTTTATGTCCAGATTCTCCAGGGATGCCATCTTCCCCATCAGGTCTAGATTCATGGTTCTCCATGGCCCAGCTACCTATTACTAGAAAGACAATTACCTACTGCCTCCTCCCCAACATGTCCCTTCTAGAGTGGTGGGACAAGGACAAAATAATTGCAGTAAACCCTTGCAGAAAAGAGAAGACTCACAGCCGTTTCTGGTGAAGGTGACATATTTTACTGGAGGAAAGGCATTATGAAAACCCTGCTCTGGGAGTAAGAAAAGTTTCTAGAGTAGACCCTAGATCTGCTTTCTTGGAGAAACTCCCTTGTCCATTGGTCTTCATAGTTCCTGGATCCACCATCTAAAAGTTTCTTTTCCTTTTCCTCCTTGGCCACTTGTAATATCAGTGAAGGAAAATACACTCTCCTAGGAGGCTGTATAACTTTGGTGGCTCAAGGCTTATTTTAATAATCAAAGGTATGTTTTAGTCTATAATTTCTTTGGCAGTACAATTCCCTCAAAAACCTAGTCGATTTCTAATCTATTTGCTTTCAGTCAACATCATGTGCTAGTAAGCATATCCAAGGTTCTTTCCTAGTCATACTTCTTAGGCCTGATTTAGATTCTTGCTTTCTAAGTCTTCATGTTTCATTCTCTATCTACTGTATTGAGGCTGAGTCTAAGTAGGAAGATTTCACCTTTGATTTGTTCTTAGCTGCAAGGCTGAGTCTTATTCATTCTGATTTCTTGCTGTTTCAGTTTTGGAAGCAGTCAATTTTTCCAACTTTTCAACACCTCCAGTATCTGACATTCCATTTCAATTTTGCTTGAAAACAAACCAATTCTTCCCTGAGTTCATCCATTTTTTTTTGGAAATTGCTACTAACGTTCTGTTTTCCAACCTTTTCCCTAGAGCTAAAGAATCAGCATACACTTGGCCTGTCTTTTGAGTTATAGCAAGAGGGAGTTTTATCAAAGGTTTTGCCACTGCATCTTTCTAGCCTCCAAAGTCAGTTTCCCTGCCATTCACATCCTCATTGCTTAGCTGATGCGAGGCATTTTAGGTTTTTGTTATGGCAACATTCCACACTTCGGAATGAATGTGCACATTAGTTGTGGAAATTCTAGCTGTTATTTGAATTTCCTGAAATCTCAGTGACATAATAACAATAGAAGTTTTTTTCTCATCCACTAAAATCTAATTGATGAGGAGACTCTGCTCCCTATAACCATTCAGGGACTCAGGCTGATGAAGGCTGTGCCATATTTAAATGTGACTTCAAGGTTAGACTGGGCATCACCAGCCAGCTGATTGTTAAAGGAAGAGAGATTTTGGAGAATCCGGTGGGAAGACTTTATGGATCAGACCTGGAAGTGATATCTGTTTCTTTCAACCACAACCATAACTTTGGTAATAAGGTCAAACCTAACTCAAAAGGGAGACTAAAAAATATAGTACAGTTGTATGCCCAGAAGGAAAGGAAAATGGGTAAAAAACTGTACAGAATCTCTTCCATAAACTTGAACCTCAGCCAAAATCATGCCAAACAACAGATGAGCGAGGACACCACCCCTTTGGCAGCTGGAGGTTGGACACTGAAGCTTGTACCATCAATGCCTCCAGCATCCAACAGGATACTGTCATTATGTTGCTGCCCCTTAGAAGACAATGTTGCTGCTACTGTCACACCATCCACACTGGAATGGGTTCTCCATGGTCCTAGTCTCTTCAGCTCACTAGCTCCCAAGTTCAAGCCCAAAGCAGATTCGTAGAGTTTAGGTCATAGGCCTACTCCCTTATTTGCAAAAAAGGCTGGGAAAACAAGTCTGCATTTTTAGCTTTGGTGGTAAGCAGTAGACTCTGCCCTCAATCGTATCTCATAAGGTGAGAGAATCTCCAAATAAACATGGGGAATCAAACTAAATCAAAGGAACCAATTTCATGATGGAAATTTCAGCAACAATGGCAAACTGGTAGCAAAGAGTATTTTGAACAAGTAGGAGGTGGCCTACTTTATTCTGTGTATGTATATGCATGTGGTCTTGATTCCTGCTCATCAAGATTTCTGAAGGTTTGCTTTCATCTAGAGCTGTCTTGCTCACCACAGCATTTAACTGCCTAGAATAGTGCCTAGTACTTGGTAGTCACTCAATAAATAGTTACGGAATCAAAGAATCCTTGGGGTGGTAAATATGCTCATTTATGCTTCTGTTCCTTCTTGCATTTTTTGATGGCCAGTAGGGGTTGTTTAAACCTAAATACAAGAAAAAGAGTAAAAGAGCTTCAATATTAGATAGATGGAGCATACCACAGGAGTGTCTCCTGCCTGGTTTCTGACTATAGAAGTATTCTTTTAATTATATAATAGAGTCCATTAAAATCAGAGATAGGAGGAAAGACCAGTAAACACTGCCAAAAATTATTTTTTAGATTTTCTAGATTTTATCTTTCATAAGGATATACTGAAATTCAAATCTGAAAATTAAATTTTTTTTTTATCCAAAGAGATTCATCTTCTTGGTCCATATATTTAGAATGATCTCTTTGAGGTGCTTCTTTTTCCTTAGTAGGCTAGTGGCCTTAAGTATGTCTCATGAGAATCTGTGTTTGTTTCCTTCTCTTATAGAATTCCTTTCTGGGAATGTGAATTATGGCATCTCTTTGACAGAGAAAGGTGTAACTTTCCAGACATTTTAAGTGCCACTGAAATTACATGACAATATTTTTAAAAAAAGACAACTGGCTAATATAGGGTAAAGATGGTTAATCCTTTCCTCTCTAACAAGAAAATCTCCTTTTATCCCGTATTATTTTTATAAGAAAAACTATGGCATGCATTACCATGTCTCAGTTTATTTGCCCTGATTTAGACAAGGTTAAAAAGTGATGTGTTCAATGAGTTCTTAAGGAAGAAAAAGAAACGGGAAAGAAAAGAAGAGGGGAGAGAGGAGAGGAGAAGAGAGGAGAGGGGAGGGTGGGGAGGGGAGAGGAGAGAAGAGGAGAGGCAATCTACCCTTCTTTTCCAGTATAACTTAGATTTAGAATTAAGAGTCTGAAAATTACAAAATATGGATATTTGGACACTATAAAAAGGGAAATTTCTGGGAAAGGGGTATTGTGCCTCTTCTAATACACCCTAAAACAGGGATCCGGGAGCATGGCCACCTGGCACAGATGCCCTGCCTTGCCTGCTGAGGCTGCCTGCAAAAACCTATCATCTCTTAAAGAGACAAGGCTGTATTCTGAACATGGCTCATTTTGGCCTGAGGAATCAGACCCCTTCTACAACATTTCATAACTGCGGATGCTTAGATGTTAGGAGTGCAGAGCCAGGTGCCTGTATAAACTATGTGTTTGAAAAGGGGCTGGGATAAAGGTGCAAGAACAAGACAAAAGAAATGTTCTGCTCGAGCAGTGCATAAGTGGAAAGTCTGTACATGTCGGCCAAAATGATTTTAAACAGGACTGAGACTATTAGCCTGGATGCTCCGGTCCAGATTCAGTATTTCAAATACCTCCTGGTACTGTATTTGCAAATTGTGTTTGAGTAGGCACTGGAGGTTTCTTCCTTTTTACAAATTGACTACTTTTAGTTGAAGGATAAGATGAAGGACAAGATAGATGTTTTTAAAAATTATTAAAAATTATTATTTTTTAAAATTTCTGAGCACGTTGGAGTTAATGGTTTTGGCATCTAGTGTTTCATTTCAAGGCTAATATGCCATGCCATCTGCCAAGTGACAGTGTCTTTATTAGGTTACCATGGTATATAAAAAGCAAAATGCTTTGCAAAGTTTTTGAGCAGGACGATTTTTATTTCCCCCTTCAAATTTCTTCAAAATGTAAATGAACATGTTTTCAACAAAACTGTTGAAATGAGTTATAAATATTGAGATGATACTACCCAATAATTTATGGCTGATATATTCTTTTACAATCTTAATTTTTTTTAATCTGAGAATAATCCTAAGGCTTAGATAATTTTACAAATATATATAAACTATTAACCCCATAACAATGTTAATGACTACAAAAAATACTCAGAATTATTTCCTCAGAATTGAAAAAAAAAAAAAGGCCTTTACCACAACTGTATTTAAGAAAAATGAAACTATTCGTTTTTCTTTTGTTTAAGCTGGGAGTAAAGTAAAGAGGCTCAAAGCAGGTAAAAGGAGAAAATGGGATTTGCAGAGTTTTTGACATAAGCTAATAATTTTCTCCTTTAAAGCTAATGATTTATATGCACTAGTTTGCCTCTGCCTCCCAAAATGTAGTTTGAGGTGGCAATGCAATTCAGCTTTGCTGGATCAATTTCATCCAGCTTCATCTAGGCTGGATGATTTTTGCAAGTGTTTTTAAAGATAGTGTGTGATCAGTATGTCTCTTTCATGCTCTGGCAGTCAAAGTTTCAGGCTTTCTCCCCCTTCTGTCTCTGGGGAAAATTTTCCAGGCTTCAATTTTTCCATATGCCTTGTAAAAAGAATTTTTTAAAAATTAGTTGTTTGTGTCCAGGGATACATGCACACATCCACTAAGATGCATACATATGTACTTAACTGAAAGAGACAGCAGTCGTATATACTTTTGACAGTACTTTGACGTTCATATAAGCAAAAGGTGCAGGGAAAAAGATTTCTGGCCCCCCAGTCTCACTTTTGTTATTGAAATGAAGCATGTAAGGGATCATTCTGGAAAAGAATTTCTGTAACTCATGACCTAAGCCTACCATTACAAAGCCTACTACTGCACCTCCCATAAGAGATAAAGATTAAAACGACATGGAGATAGGCACTGGTAGGAGACCCAAAAAGTACTTGGCCTCACTGCTTATTTCTAATTAAAACAAGTGTTTCTAATTAAACACTAGACCACTAGGCTCTGTTTAGATCCATGGTACAGAAATTGCATTCCTAAAAGCAACTTGGGGGGATATAGAATACTTAACTTCCAAAATAAGTCAATAAATACTTGTTGAGTAACTATGTATATGACAGGAACTGTGCTAGGTGCCAAGGAGATGACTTGAGTAAGATAGACACTGCCCTAGGTTTCTTGTCACTTCCAGGCCAGTGGGGAACTGGTATTTCCCAGTGATGGATAGTACTATGCTTAGAAAACTAAGACCCCAGAGATTGGAAGAAAGGCCTCATGGGGGCAAAATTTCACAAACCCAATGTCTGTGCCACAAGACTGATTTCAGTTAGAAAATGGAGCAGGTGGAAGAGAGATTGACAAAGTCGAATAGATTCAGGACAATGACTCAGTGAATGTCCAAGAAGCTGATACCCTAGTGTGGTACTGCTGAAAACTACTGAGGTGGTCAATGGGTGGACACACAATTAGCCTTTTGATAAAGACTTGGAATTGTCTGTAATATCTATTGAGTATCTACTTAACCACTACTTCTTGGAACTTGTGTCATCCTAAGTAGAAATCCACCTACATAATATTCTGTTTCTTCTTGGGATAATTAGAAAAACATTCCTGGTTATGAAGGTGAAATATCAAAGAGCAGAAAAAAACTGGGCTACTCTGGCCCGAGGAGTGGTCGATGATTGGCTACTTTGGAAGTGGCTCACCAGAAAGGCCTTTGCCAAGCCATTGCCTCCTCCCTACCCTAGTGATGCAATGTCACCCCACCAGAATGTTTTGTTCTCCAAGACCCTTGTTTCAATGGGTACATCCCATTAACAAGGCCAGCAGATGTCAGTCCTGATCCACTTTTTCTCAATAATGAACGAGGAGGAAGAGCCTATTGCTTTCCTAGTCACTGCCTTCTATTTGCTGGCTTTTCTTCTTCCTGAGATGGAGGCCCCCTGCTTGGTTTGCTTTGTTAATATTTGCATTATTCAATAGTTATTATGTGATAAGCATGTTGTTTGCTTTCGATTTTGGTTGGTTTGTTTTCTTGTGCTTTTATTCTTAGCTGGTGGCTTAACTTGAGTTACAGCTGTGATCTGTATATTACTCAGCATGGATAGAATGTATGTTTTTACAGCTTCTTACCTGATGCCTCAACAAT
Source organism: Cacajao melanocephalus (assembly GCA_963573385.1). NCBI lineage: Eukaryota > Metazoa > Chordata > Mammalia > Primates > Pitheciidae > Cacajao > Cacajao melanocephalus. Next base: position 78,157 of record CAUYLG010077479.1, read on the forward strand.
CCAAAGTTGGGTCAAAAAAAAAACAAAACAAAAAAATGTAACGGGAAAAACATGTAGCTTTTATTCTGCAAAATCATCTCCTTGGTGTCGGCCTTGGATATATCCCTTTTAGAATGAAGAAGCTTGGGCTTGCAACTACTTCGGCAAGCATCGTTTCTGAATGCACATATTTTTAGCTTTCTGATTAAGAAGTAACAGTGTCCCTCTGCATTTACTGAGTGGGAATCTTATCCTTGAGTTAAAACATTTTATGTTTAAAGATTAAGTAGTTTATCATAAGTGCATATGGAATGATTTTAAGCAAACAGAATATAAAGCTACTGTTTATAATGCGTTCTGCTATTTGTAATATACTATTTATTATGAAGGCATGCTTTACAGTTGCTATTGAAATTTTAAACTCCAGGACTTGCTAGTGAAGGAAAATGTGTGTTTTTGCCTTTGATCTAGTATTGTTTGTTACAGCAGATTAGCTGTTACGTACTCTAAGGTAAAATGGTCATGTAAGATGATTTCAACATGGTATAAAAGAATCTGAACATTGTGAGATGGCCAGGGACAAGAGTGCATTTGGGCAATACTCTGTTGCTTAAGTTAAATGTTGCATACTTATTTACCAAGTTGCTTAATTCAAACAACAAGAACTTTCTTGATTTATTAAGAAAAGCAATACAACCTGGAATATATATGCAACTCTTAAACAACTCTCACTGAATATTGCAGTATTTTATTTCTTTCAAAGTAAAGGCTATTATAACCAGGTGCCTAATTCTGACTTTTTTTTTTTTTTCACTTGAACATGATGTCTGGCTTTCAAGAATTTTTAAATCTAATCTAAATAAACTTATTTTAATACTCTTCTGGGGGTAGGGGGACCAAATCAATCATTGTTTATAATTGTTAGCAATGTTAAAAATTAAAAACCAAAGAGAAAGTATTTGCAGCTTTGTATTTCAAGCTATTATTTTAATTTCTTACAAATTTGTTGCCTATTTTTAACTAAGAAAGAGACTTGCTAATAAAATACATTTATACCCAAAAAAGTATGCATGTAAAACATCTTTTTATACCATATTTAGAATTCCTGTGTTAATGTCAGCTGCAAAATTAAGAACAAAGCAAAAGTAATTTTAGAAGACTTGCTGTCTTGGCCTATAATATCGTGTCCTGTTATTTCATCCAACTATCCAGACCAGTACTGTTCAATGGAAATATATAATGTGAGCCTTAAAGAAGAGCCACACCTATAATTTAAAATTTTCTGGTGACTATATTTCTGAAAGTGAAAAGGTAAAATTAATTCCAATAATATACATCCAAAATATTATGTAATCAGTATAAAAAATTGTACATGATATATTTTGTGTTCTTTTTTATGTGTCCTGTGTCTTTGAAATCCCCATGTAGTTTGCATTTATAGCACATCTCAATTCATGCTAGCCACATTACAAGTACTCAGTGGTCATCTGTAGCTAGTGGCTACTATATTGGGCAGTACAGGCCTAGATGATCAAATGCCTGCACTGAAGGACTTTGTAGAATATCACTGTTGAGCTGACACTGATCCAAAAGATTCACGTGTCGGAGCAAGATTCTTAGTGGAGTAAACTCCTCGAGTGTACAGGACCCCTTTGTTCTTGTTCTATTTTGTTTTTAACAGCTTACTTTGCTCCGTAAAGATCCATCAGTCACCCTCCAACTCTACAGACCCTCTGCCTGTTCATGCCTATGAAGCTGCGTTTGCTAAGGTACTCGCTCTTAGTGACCTGGAGCAAACATTCTAAAACCACAGCAACTGGGAGAAGCAGAGCCCACAGGCTTCTTGTCGGGAATCCGTTCAGAGTGTGGAAAGAATCTCGGTGTCTGTAGACTTTTGGGTTGTCTGCTGTGCAGTTCTGAAATGTGACCCTGGGATCCCTAAAAGAATGTCAGCTCTAGACTTTAGATTTTCTGTAAGAGGCTGAATTTCACAAGTTTAACCAGTTTTTCTTTCAAAGAGGTCCCAACTTCTTAGACAGTGTGTCCAATCTGGGGTTCAGAAACTATGGCCGCTCTAGAGAAGGTCTCTCTTGTTACAGGGCTGGTTTTCCAACGCAGAATGACCACTGAGGTGAACTGAAAAGCGCTGGCATAAGGATTATTTGGAAATGGTACCAGAAAGAATACAGAGACTAGAGGAAAAATTGTAGATGTTTCAGGGAGAAGAAACAGCACAGGTATTCTGAAGTTGATCCCCTTCCCATTGGCCCTAAATTGTTGCAAGGTTAGCCAAGAGAGAAATTAAACTGAAAACTGAGAAATAATCCATAGCGTGAAGATAAGTATCTTTCTTTGTTTTTTTTTTCCATCGCTCTACTATTTTATCCTACTCTCAGCCCTTATCAAAAATAAATAAGCAGCCATTGGTCTTTGACATTTCCAATAATGTAACTCAGTCGTATGGGAAACATTCATGTTATGCAAGCATGTTACATGGAGCCTGGAACATAGTGGGCACCAAATGAATGGAGGCCATTACTGCAAATGTTATATTGCTGAGGAAACCACCCAGGCAACATGAGAAAAGCAGAATGACAGTATGGTGCCATCTCTTCCATATGTGTCACTTTTCTGTTTTATCTTAGTTCTATGAAAAGTAGCACATACCCATTATACCTTCTTTGTGCCGTTCTGAATGGAATATTATTTCTTCCTTATTCACAAACCTTAATTAATAAAGGTGTGTTTGTATAACTACTATGTCAGAACACTCCAGTAGGATAAAGGTTTGGCCTGATATTGCTGGCTTTTTATTTCCTTATTAAGTTGAAATAGAATATTGATACAAAGTAGTAAACATGACTTCATATGATCTTGAATAGAAATGTAATGATTTTTTAAAAAATGACCCTGGGTCCTTTGTTTTTGGCCAGATAAAGACTTGTGAAGAATTTCTGAAATTTTGGGGGAGAAAAAAGATACTTTTATTCTCTACCCAATTTACAATTTATAAAGAGAAGTGTAATATGGAATATTTTTAGATCACTTAGAAGTCAGAACTATGAATTGTTTTCTCCAAAATTAGCACTTAGTTATCAGCTTTGCTACCCAAAGTTTCATTGTCATCACTGAACTGTTAACTGCATGAAGCCGTTCAAGAAGAATTTGTCTGATGGCACAAACAGACAGTTACCTTTGCATGTTTACCTGAAATGCTGTTGTTTGCTTGTTTTACTCAGAGACTGTATTAGAAATAACCATATGTAACACTGCAGAAACAACCTATAGTTGAACATGACAGCAGCAATTTCGTTAAGGTTCAGTTTTGGTTTTTCTCATTTTTCTATATTTCCACTATTGCCCATCTAATATCAGTGGGCTTTTATTTAAAGAGGGAAGAGTGAGAAAGAGTCAGACATAGAAAGAGGGAGAGAGAGAGAATTAGACATAAATCATCTGGTATAAAGAAATAAAGTTCAACCCATCTTCTCAGAACTGAGAGGAAGAGCTTCATTAGGATCTCTTATCCTACCTTGTTTTTAGAATCAAAATTATATTTACTTCCTATAAAGTCACGGCATGCAGGCTATGGCAATGGTCCTCCCAAATCCATCTACATCCCCACATTCTTGGGGCACTTCTCTTGTTTTTCAATGCCATGAATGGCTCAAAAGACCACAGGAACCTTAGATACTGCTACAGAAAATTATGCTGGGTCACAGTCAGGCTCCTGTGACAATGACATTTTCTTTGGGAGTTCAGCACAGCTGCATCATTCTTAACTTTTAATGAACATCTTTTCTTCCTTTGAAAAGTTTCAGTGAAATGAAGCAAATGAGCAATTTCTCCTTTCCTCTCCACTTTTGGGGGGATAATATATGGTATCTCGGGTGCTGAAGTGTCCTGTGACATGCTGAATTTGGGGTGTGCTAAAGCATAATTTTGCCCACAGTTACACACAAACGCAATATAAGGTTTTTTTTTCCTCCCAAAGTCCGGGTCCTAAGATATAACCTATAATATACCAAAAAGTAAAGAGACTCCCTCCCCACCTGAATTTGGGCCCCACTGTTCATTTCAGAGGACTGCTGACTCAATGGAGAGCTTCCATGGGAGGCGTGCCAATAGCCTCTGGGACAATGAGTGGCACAGAGGCGCCACAGTCATTATTTTGGAGCATTATTCTTTCTTGGTTTCCACAAGGGCTGGGACCTGATAATTTAGCATTAAGCCTCTTTTCAACTATATGGAACTGTAATAAGGTGATTTAGCCAATGTGCCTGTTCATTGTCCCAAAGATTCTGTAATCTATTATGCTGTGATGTGTCAAATGAAAAAAAAAGGAAGAAAAATGGAGAAAAAAACATAAACCAACTAATTATCAAATACATTAAAAGCTGCTTTGAGAGAGCTGCTATTTATTGGCATTTTTAATAAATCAATATAGATATAGGAATTGGCTGTAAAAGCCTCTGGGTACATTCACATAATGAAAGCCCAATTAATATCCGCAAGCACAGTGCACTGCCGGCAACAGGGAGCTACAAGGACAATCACTGGCTTCCGCAGCCAACACTGACAGCTGCAGTGCCCTGATAGAAAACAGCTTCAAAGGCCCGATTCCCACCCCCACGCCCACCCCAGCCTCAACTGAACACTCCCTTCATATCTCACCCGCACTGAGGCAAGGCCTGCAGGAACAGATGGGACACCAGAAGCAACCCATGGATATCTGTGATGTCACCAAATGAGGCATTCTGGGATGCTGTTTGGGTGGCAAAAAAAAAAAAATGTCAAAAGAATATGGGGGTGGGGACGAGGAGGGATAAGGAAGAATATTTTAGGAGGCGAAATCAGCGTGGCAAGGTGACCAGTATGTTGGAGAATGAATGAGCTGTAAGGTGGTGGAAGAGGTCATGCTGCATACGGATCAGGGCTGGCTTACATTTCAGTTTTATTTTGGTATGGATTAAGGGAGATTTATATTTGTGGGACTCACGAGAAAAACATGTGGCTTCATGTCCTATAGGCCTGTTTGCTTTGAATTCATCCAGGCTGCAAAGCCCCTTCCAGCTCTCAGAGATGATACTGGGAGACTATTGCCCTTCTCCCTACCGCCGCCCCCCCCATCAGTACTATCTTTTTCAAACAAGATACAAACTTTCTTCTTTAAGATGTCACATCTCTTGATTTTTTTATTAGTTTTTTTTTTTTGGCTGTCCCCAAATATGAATGAATATCTGACTAGTCTGAAAAACTGAGCTCTAAAAAATCACAGCATCCAAACTTGCAGTCTGGGACTCCTGTTCTGAGCAGCGATGGGGTAGCTAGCACACATATGGAGGCTTAAAGTCGATCTGCCAGGTGCTCTGTCACAGCATACACTGACATCTCAGCACCCAGGGATCTGAGGAAGCCACCAGACACCAGTCTAGTAGAAGCAGAAAAGTAGAGCTTGACTAAATAGATTAAGAGAAAAAAATGATTCTACCAAAAATTTCCGATTCTTGCAGAGGTTGAGTGGACTAGAGGAGGTTGTAAGGGAAAAATATTTTTCTTTGCCTTGTAATAAATATAATAATAATAATAGAAATTAATCTACTAATTAATTATATTCTAAGAGCCCTTTGGAGTTTACACACATCTCCCATGTCAGGAACTTCTAAACAAAGACTGCAATGATACTGCCATACAGAGAAGGCAGCTGAGACGTAGGGCAGTTCAGTGACTTGCTTATGATCAGAGTTAGGAAATGTCAGAGGTGAGGCTTCATTCCCAGTCTTCCAAGTCCTCTACAAGACATGGAAGCCATTTGAAGAAATCTATGAAACAATCCATGATTGGTGACATGATTTGGCTGTGTCCCCACCCTAGTCTCACCTTGATCTATAATAATCCCCATGTGTCAAGAGCAGGGCCAGGTGGAGATAATTGAATCATGGGGCATTTTCCCCATACTATTCTCATGGTAGTGAAAATGTCTCCTAAGATCTTGCCTGCCACCATGTAAGACATGCCTTTGCCTCTCTTTTGCCTTCCACCCTGATTATGAGGCCTCCCCAGCCATGTGGAACTGTGAGTCCATTAAACCTCTTTCCTTTACAGATTACCAAGTCTCAGGTATGTCTTTATCAGCAGTGTGAGTACAGACTAATAATATTTGGGTTTGTTTGTTTTGGTTCAAGAATCATTACTCTATGAGTATATGTGTCCAACTAGAGTGTCTATCCTATGTTACCCTTATAATAGCACTTGTTATGTTGCATTTGTACTTATTTATTTATTTGTCAGTTTTCCTTCACTAGATTGGGACCTCTTTGAGGGCCAGGCCTTTCTTGTTCACCTCTGCATCTGCAGTACCTTGAAGTAGGACAGATAAGTTAATAGATACATAGATGGAGGAGTAGGTGGGTGGACAGGTGATAAAAGCCTTATTTTCCCCATTTGTCTGATTTAGCAATCCTTTTCATGCCCTTGCAGAAAAGGAACAGGTTGGGTATAACCATTTCTGTATTTGTTAATTTGCCAAAAATACTGTGACTGGCATTAATAAGAAAAAGAAAAGATGACTGACTCTGATAAAAAAGGCAGAAGAATTATGATTATACAAAAAACAAACCAATAGGAAAATAAGGCAGTCACTAGTGGCATTTATTTTTATTTTTATTTTATTATCAGTTCTGGGAAATGGTCTCTGCAGGCAACTCAGTAAATCCTATTCTGGAGTGCTCTGCTAAGTGAGATAAATCCTCCTGGTAGGCAAGCTCATTTGAGTGCTTCAGTTACTTTTTTGGATGGCATCCAAATTAGCATCACTTCAATAAATGTTTACTGGGAGCCCTAGATGTGCTGGACTCAGTGCTAAATGCGGAAAAGGTTACCAGGTGGAGCAGGGGTTGGCTTTAGCCCAGAGGGAGTTGACAAACTGGGAGAGATTACACAGAATCCCTGCAGAAACCTTCAGTACACGACTGTGCTTCCAGTACTCAACAGCAAATTTGAATTAAGCACTCAGAAGAGGGAGACACAACTTCCAATTTGAGTTGGGGGCAGGGTCACAGAGGCTTGAGGTATGAAATAGAAGGAAAGCACATATAAGTAGGAACCAGACATGGAGATATTGTGGTGAGCAAACACCAGATGGTGAAATGTATTTTTTTAGGCCATAGCCAATGTTGCAGTGTGACAAAGATGTTCCAGTGCACTGGGAGGATATACAGCACATTTCTGATCAAATGACTACAAGTTAAATTTGTTGGCTAAGGAGACACGATTGAAAGAAAGTTGTTGGAACATTACCCAGCTCTACATAGAAAGGTAAAAGAGTTTAATAATCCACAGGCATAATGCAATTAATTCCTTGGAGTTTTACCATAAATATAGAATAATGCTAGAAAGATGATGGTGATGAAAATAGACTTGCTCAGCAAAAATAACAATGATAGGATTCCCAAGAGCATTGATTTTTAAACACACAAATAAACGTTTAAGGTGGTGGAAGTTATCAGATCTTTCTTCATGCTCCCCAAGTAATATGAGCGTAATATGAGTATTCTGCTTTTGAGATGGATTGGTAAGCAGCTCATGCATTACCCTTGCTTAATAATGCTAACCAATTGTAGTCGTCAGGTATTAGCATGTACTATGTGCCAAGCACTGTGCTAAATGCTTTAAATTTGGTATTTAATCCTCATAACCACCCTATGAGGTAACCAGTTTTCTTAATAATCTTTTTTTTTTTTTTTTGAGACAACCCAAGGTCTTTCTCTGCCACCTTGTGATCATGTAGTGGCGCAATCACAGCTCAGTGTAGCCTCAGCCTCCTGGGTTCAGTCGATCCTTCCACCTCAGCCTCCTGAGTAGCTGGGACTACAGGTACCTGCCACTACACTTGGCTAATTTTTAAAATTTTTGTAGAGACAGGGTTTCTCCATGTTGCCCAGGTCGGTCTAAAATTCCTGGATTCAAGCAATCAACCAGCCTTGGCCTCCCAAAGTTCTGGGATAGACCTGAGCCACTGTGCCCAGCTTATGATCTTTTTATGTTAGAATAGTTTTAGACTTATATAAAGTTGTAAAGATAATATAAAGGTTTATCCTCCATTCTGTTGTCCTGATTATAAACATCTTACTTTAGTATGGTACATTTTTTCACAATTCAGAAACAAATGTTGATACATAGTGATTACCTAAAGTCCATACTATATTCAAATTTCTTCTTTTTTTTTTTTTTTTTTTTACCTAATACCCTTTTTCTGTCCCAGGATCACATCCAGGATGCCACATTACATTTGGTCATTATGTCTTTTTTGGCTCCTCTTGGCAGTGGCAGTTTCTCAGACTTTCTTTGTTTTTGATAACCTTGCAAGCTCTGAGGTATATTGGTCAGTTATTGTGTAGAATGTTTCTTAATTTAATTTTTCTCATGATTATACTGGGTGATGGGCTATTGGGGGGAAGCCTGTTACCAGCAGTGAATCCACCTGTGTCTTCAGCAAACTTGATTCTTGCCTCCTTGGAGGAAAGAATTCAACTGAGGGCCAGAAGTAGGTGTAAGGCAGAGGGAGGGACTGAGGCCAGTCTTAGAGCAGAAGTGAGTGAGTGTTTATTAAAAAGTTTTAGAGCAGGAGTGAAAGGAAGCAAAGGACACTTGGAAGAGGGCAAAGTGGGTAACTTGAGAGACCTCAGTGCCCTGTTCAGCCCTGGACTTGGGGTTTTAAACATTGGCATGGTTCCAGGCTTTGTGATTTTTCTCCCCGATTCTTCCCTTGGGGTGGGCTGTCCACAGGCACAGTGGCTTACCAGCACTTTGGATGGGCCACATGCACAGTGTGTTTACCGAAGTTGTATTCCTGCTCCACTCCAGGCATTTTTCCTTACTAGTCAATAGTTCCTGGAGGAAAGTCATATTTCAGTTAAACTGCCATTTTGCCTCTTAATGCATATGCTTGGGCCTGCTCACCCAACTCCTGAGATCTTATCAGGAAGCTGCTGATGACCAGCTTCAAGTGTTTCCTCTCTATCAGGAGACTGCCTTTCCCTGGCACCAGCTCTGACCAACTATTATGTTAGAGAGACAGCTTAGCAACTCCCTGATCATCACCTAATGGTCGCCTGACATTCCTGGAAGGGAGCCTCTCTCCTGCACTGGTCATGTCTGTCTAACTACCTACTCTAACAAGACCACAGAGATAAAGTGCCCATCACATCACATGAAGGATTCCTACTACCTCCATGATTTATCACTGATAATATTGAGTTTGAACCAATGACTAGGTAGTATTTGTCAGGTTTCTCCACTAAAAAGTTATTCTCCTGCTCTCTTCTCTCTGTACTTTACTCTTTAAAAGAAAATGTCTAAGCACAGCCCAGGCTTAAGGGGTAGGAGTTATAGTCCACCTCTTTGAGGGGAGAGTATCTGTATAAATTGATATTCTTCTGTATGTGAAATGTATCTATTCCCCCCCCGCCCATTTCTTTATATATTCAATCATTTTGTTATATCAGTATGAACTCAAGAAATTTTGTGTTCCACTTTTGGTTATAATCCAAAGTCTTAGTCTATTTAGGCTATTGTAATAGAATACCATAGACGAGGTGGCTTCTAAACAACAGAAATCTATTTCTTAGAGTTCCTTCTGGAGGCCAGGAAGCCCCATATCAATGTGCCAGCAGATTTGCGGTGTGGTTAGGGACCACTTCTTGGTTCATAGATGGCCATCTTCTCACAGTGTTCCCACATGGCAGAAAGAGCAAGGGAGCTCTCTAGGGTCTCTTTTAAAAGGGCATTAATCCCATTCATGAGGGCACCACTCTTATAACCTAATAATCTTCCAAAGGCTTCACCTCCAAATACTATCCCATAGGGAATTAGGTTTTGACATATGAATTTTTGGAGGAGACAAAAATTCAGTCTATTGCATCTGGTACAAAGTTTTTAAAATTCAAATTATCACAACTTTGTCCATTGAGGCTCTTTACTCTTACATTCCTTTGACATGTCAATTTTTGTAGCCCTTCCTTACTTTCTGGCATTGCAAGATGTTTCAGTCTCCTCTTGTATATTCCTTGCCCCAGTCTGGACGTTAGCTATTTCTCCAAGGAGTCCTGGCTCCTTTTGTTAGAGAATGGTATTAAAAGTCAAGATCTAAGGATCAGGTATGGAAGTATTTTTATTTTCTCCATTTTATATACAAGGAAATTGAAGCTTAGAATGGTAAAGTCATCTGCCCAAGGTCATGCCTTAGAAAACTGTAGAATCCAGATACAACTCAGATCTGTCTGTTGTTATAACTGTGGCATGGTTTCTTGCCTATTTTTTTCCTTTTGGGGCATCAGTCTGCTTTCCAATGAACTTTAAGAAATGCTGGAAATTTTCCTGGTCTGTTGACATGTATTATATTTCAGCATTCCTTTTCTTACTGTCCCTGAGATCAGATTTTAGTAGGGTTTATTTAAGACAATGGCACTTTAGTTAGTGGTTCTAATCTAAAATAAGTATCTTCAGAGGTACTGCTAAGGTCTGAGAGCGATTTTTCCATGTTTTGAGAAATCTAATGGAAATCATATGTTTATCCATGACACAACTGCCCAGACTAAGGAGAATGTCACATTTCTTTGATTCTGTATCAACTCAATGTGTCTGGCTACTTCAGTTATTTCAAACCATTAGAAGCTCTGATTCGTTGATGATGATGTCATAGAAATTTCTGAAGTTGGGAAGGATAATAAGGAGTCTTTGGGGGTGGAAATGTTGGGAAAGGCCACATTTATTACTGTTTTGCTTGTGATCCAACTCAGATTGAGGAGGACCCATTATGAGAGTTGTCTGTGTGTATGGCAGGGAAAGAGTAACTTTTTTGGATATAAAGTAGACATCTATATATTTGGTTTATGTTTTACCAATTTGCTGTAATGTTTTAATGTTCAAAATTCTGGTCCAAGTTACTTTTAATTTCTCTTTCGTTTTAGATGCCTGCTTAAAATATTTAAAGTGTACACATTGGAATGATTTTTTTGTATTCTATTTTCTGAAGGAAAAATCTATATCTTAGTGTAGATAAGCATATGGATCTATTTAATATGTTCAAAAGCGATGCATATGAATGACTCAGAGCTTAAGTTTGTGATGCTTGGATGAATTGCTTGTTGGGATGGACTCAGAAAGGTGGGAGGAGAAAGGGGGAGGGATGAACAACAACTCAAATGGGAGAGGAGAAACATGTGATGCCAGAAAACAAAAGAATCATAAGCACCAGAAAAAGATAAGTGGTTTTGATAGAAGCAAAGTTCTCAGTGAATATTAACAGGGCCTGACTTCATGTTTCACACAACTGTGTTCACATGAAGCCGTATGAAGACACTGCAATTAAAATGTTTAGAAACAGAAAATGTTGTTTGAAAGACACCTTTGAGATCATCTAATTCAGCAGTTCTTGATCCTAAGCTACACACTAGGCTCACTGGGGAAGCTTTTAAACAATGCGTATGTCCAGGTGCCAACCCTTAAGTTTCTAATTTAATGGGTTTTTGACACAGCCCCAGCATGAAAAATTTTAAAACCTTCCTTTTAATTCTAATGTACATCCAGCCTTGAAACCATTGATCTAGTTGTTCCTTTTTTTTACATTACAAGGCATTTCAAATACAGAAATAGTGAAAGTATATTTAAAAACAATGTATTTACTACCTAGATTGAACACATAAACTTATTGCCACATTTGTTTTATTTTTGTTTTTTAAGAAATATAATGTCGTAGATATCCTTAGACTTTCTCATCCAATGTCAAATCCCATTGCCTCTCCTCCATTTCCAGAGGCAATTGCTTTCTAGAAGTTGGTCATATCCTCCCAATTCATAATTTTTATATGATTACTACATAGGTATATACACTTTTGATTGTTATAAAATTTTGTATACGTAATATCACAGTACATGTATTATTTTGTATTTTTCTCTTCCTCCCTCCCTCCCTCCCTCCTTCCTTCCTTCCTTCTCTCTCTTTCTTTCGTCTTTCTCTCTCTCTTCTTCTTTCTTTTCTTTCTTTTTTTCTCTTTCTCTCTCTCTCTCTTTCTCCCTTTCTCCCTCTCTCTTTCTCTCTTTTGTCTCATTCTGTTGCCCAGTCTGTAATGCAGTGGCATGATCACAGTTTACTGCAGCCTCAACCTCCCAGGTTCAATTAATCCTCCTCCCTCAGCCTCCCCCATGTAGCTGAGACTACAGGTGCATACCACCACACCTGGTTACATTTTGCTTCTCTTATTCAACATTATGTTTTTGCAACTCATCCTTGTAATTCAAGCTCATTAATTTTAACTGTAGTATTCTATAATATTTTTATGCATTCCCTTACTGATGGGCATCTAAGTTGTTTTTCTCATTCTGTTTTTCTTGGCTTTTGGTATGATAAACATAGTATGGTGGACATTTTTTGTACATATCTTCTTGAGCACACAGAAACAAGCTTCTCTAGGGAAGAGCTTATATACAATTCTGTATAGCAGTGCCTCACAATTGGGTAGAAGATGTGGAGCCCCTCAGCCCTCAGGGAAGCCAAGTGGGACCTGAGGTGACCACAGTCCCTCAGTGGGTCACCTCGTGCTGTGAGCAGCCTCCTCAGTTTATCCCACTATGCTTTATGAATATTATCCTTCTCTATGTGTGTCATAATGGGGAAAAGGTGGAAAACACTGCCCCAAGAAATATACTTAGAAGTGGCCATCCTGTATTGTAGAGTAAGCACACTTAACTCTGTAAGTTATTCTAAATAATTGCTAAATTATTCTAAGAATTATTGTACCAATCCCTATGCCTACATTGTCAGACTGGAAAATTTTTTGCTAGTCTAATAGATGTAAAATGATATCTTGTCTTAATTTGCATTTTCCTAAAAAGTTAGAAAGTCTTTCCTTATGTTTACTGGCATATGTTTGTAGCTTATAAATCCTCAATTTCTATCCTTTGCACATTTTTCCATTGAGTTGTGTGTTTCTTTTTCTCACTGATTTGTAATGACTCTATATATTCCGGATACTAATATTGTGTTGGTTATATACATTGCAAATATTTTACTCCAATATCTGGCTTACATTTAACTTTATTTTAGAATCACTTTTCTTAAAAGTTTTTATTTTTTAGTTGTGTTTCAAGTGAAGAAACATGAGGCTCATGGTTACATGGTAATATTTTAGTACCATATGATGTCACCGTGCCTGCTACTCTAAAGCAATATAGCAAGATTGAAAAGAACGCTCGTCTGAACCCAAGATTACACAGGTCTTCTGCATCTGCTTCTAATAGTTACTGGCAAAAGCCAGTATAAAAAACTAATTTGTTCACATTAGTTACTTAATTACCTGATGAAACTGACACACAGTGATGAACAATTAGTCACTTAACCCCAAGTCATACACCTGGTTAGTGCCAAAGCCATCAGAATCTCACACCATTTCCCAAAGTTTGCTCTGTGGAACCCTAGTCCTTGAAAAGCATTCCGTGGCCAATTTCTTTTTACACTTTTTTCTCCTCTTAAAATTTCAGAGTTTACAGTGTGATATTAAAAGTTCTGTTAAGTCTTGCAATTAAAAACACAATCAACTTTCCTTTAATGAGCATTTTCTAAACGTATTGGTCTGTGGAACCCTCCTTTGCTATGGAGCACCTAATAAAACAAAAAGGAACCGATATTCTGTAGAACGGACTTTGAGAATCTCTACGTTTAAAAATATTCCTCTTCAGTCTCCAAGGTTGTCTTCTTCTGGGCTGGTACTTTGATGATAAAATCTAATAAACATATAAAAACAGAAGCACTAACATTCATTATGCTGAACTTTAAACACTGGCATATAGTAAAGTGATTCCACTGGCTTCAAGGAGAAATAATAACTCTGATTTTGTCCCCTATGGGGTCTCATGAGTTACTCTATGAGAATCCATGATAAAAAATATTTTTCCCCCCCTTTATGTGCATCTCTTAAATAATGTGGGAATTATTGTGCTGCATGGTATTATGATCCATTCTTGGTCCTGTAGGGTAAGATAGGGCTCTTTAGAAGAGTGTGTCACTCATCGGAGGACCTAGAGTCCTAAGGCAGGAGACAGGAACTCAGAAGTTGGACCTTTGCTAGGGGCAGAGTTTCTCACTGGACTCTGTTCTCTCGGGTTCAGAATTTAAGAAACAAAATCATCCAAGCATATGCGCCTAAGAAGTGGGTACTAAGATAGTTGCAAGCTTGGGTTTTCAAGCTCTGGAGAGGAAGGTATCCTTATGAGTCAGGACTAGGAGGCAGATGTTTGCTGCATATATTTCTCTACCTTTAAATTTTAAACAAGTGTATGTAATATATACTCAAAAACTTAAGGAAATTACTAATGAATAACTAGATTTCATCTAATCATTCAGCACATTTATCAAAATTCCACTGTGTCACCAGGTGTGGTGGCTCCCGTCTGTAATCCCAGCACTTTGGGAGGCCAAGGCGGGTAGATCACCTGAGGTCAAGAGTTTGAGACCAGCCTGGGCAACATGGTGAAACCCCGTCTCTACTAAACATACAAAATTTGCCACTGTGGTGGAACATACCTGTAACCCTAGCTGCTCAGGTGACTGAGGCAGGAGAATCATTTGAACCCAGGAGATAGAGGTTTCAGTGAGCTGAGATTGCACCACTGCACTCCAGCCTGGGTGACAGAGAAAGACTCTCAAAAAAAAAAAAAAAGAGAGAGATTCCACTGGGTCTCTGATCCCATATTAGAAGTGATGACAACCATAAAGGTAGAAAATATCTATGAGGAAGTGATTTGCAAAAGATTACAAATATATAAATTTTGCTCATACTCAGAAAAATGGCAAGAACAATACATACATAAATGTTAACTATGGTGGTCTCTGAGTTGCTAGGAATATTGGTGGGCTCTTTTTTCCTTCCTTCTAGTTAAGAATTGTCTATATTATTCATATTAACATATGTGACATTTCAAATAATTTTTTAAAGTTAACTTTATTTTTAGATGTACAAGAAAAATATTTTTATGTAAGTATGCCAGACGCAGAGATAATTTTATAACTAGTATGTGTTTTGCAAAGGCCTCTGAAACCCCTCTGTATGATGTCTGTATCATCTATAATAACTGGCCACAGATTTTCACTATAATAGTTAGAAGAAGGCAGTTTGAACATTAGTGATGTCCACGAGGTTTGCAAATAGATAAACTGTGGGGCTTGGGTCCCAAGTTTGCCAATTACTATGCTGCCTGACCTTGGTTAAGTTCCTTAGCCTCTCTGAATGTTCATTTCCTCATCTGCTGAGTGAGTGAAATAATGACACCAACCCCCATAGGAGTTTTGTGAGAATCAGATGAGAATCCATCAAAGCCCTGAACCCAGTGGCTAGCACATAGTGAGCCCTGAGGATTGTTAGCTCGTGCTAGGAGTTTGAGTCCAAGACCTTCAGCTAAGCTGGAGCGAACACCTCATATTGGATACAGACAAATCAGCAGGCCTATGTACTTGCAGAGGATACTTAGCTAAAAATCAAGATGTGAACTGGCTTTGGAGAGAGAAGTACTGTAAAATACTCAAGAGAAGGGTTAATTTTTTTTTTCTACAATAAGATTTAGGAAAAAGAGAAGGTGACAGGGTGAAAATCAATCAAACAATCTTAGACAGGAGGTGTAGTGTGACCTGTGGGAAGGAGATAAATGCAAGGACTAGAAAGCTACTGATCAAACAAAACCAAAAAGGGAATGAAAGAGAGGGTTTGATACCAGGCCATGAATAGAATTTCAGGAAAATGAATGATGGTGTGGAATTACCATGTTATAAATCAATGAGGTGACTGAGATGATATCATAAACCAGAAGAACAAAATTCAAATAGATATTAATGACAGCTGACCTTGAATATCAACCTTCAACGTAGTCATTTGTAAGGTAAAATCCCTGGTTGGACAGTCTACCCTATTACCATATGGCTCTTTTTTTTTGAGAGGAGGAAGTGGCAAGGATCAGGTTTGGAAAGGAGAAAAATAAAAGCAATTTAAAACAGGACATTTGGGCTTTGAAGGCAAAGGGGATTGGAAAGATTTGATAGTGCTGAGGCTGAGCTATCAAGTATCATGGTGGTGTCAGGTTTGTTTTCTGGGAAATATTTGAACTAATTTTATCAGCAGCATTTCTCTCAGGCTATTTACTACCTGAGTATTTGTCAAGGCCTCTAGAAGAGGCAGCCAAACATGTACATCTGAAATTCTTTCTATTTGGAGCACAACTTGGGTGGGGAAGGCTCTCTTACAACAGGGGTGGGGAGCTGACAGTAGATGTTGCTGAAAGAAAGATGAGATTTCAGGAGCTGTCATCAGGATTGCGACTTCTGGTTGCAGTCGATATTTTTCCAAATGCCAGCCACACAAGGATTTAAAAGAATGTGCAAAGAAGCATGTGGCGTGCTCCTCATGAAGCAAGAGCAGGCTAAGTGGCTCGCTTAGCATCACGCCCCCCAACCAATCACAAGCTTGGGCACCCCGGCCTTTTCTCTGCAAGGCCTTGGCCACATGCCCTCCTATACAATTGTGAGGAGATTGGATGAAACACGATGGTATTTAAAGCACTCTTCCATGGCGCTCTTGCAGTTGTAAGATTTCCCAAGAGGCAGTTGCCAAGATTATGTTCTTTCCCACTGACTTTTAATTTGTAAATTGTAATGGGCTCCCCTTTAGATATGGCGATATAGGTAGCATTCCACAAGGTGGCCAGAGAAGAGATGATCCCATGTAAATCTTCAGGGTACACTCTCTGCCATGATGAAAGGTGCAGCAAAAAGCATAGTGATCAAATTCTCTTATGGTTGGGCATGAAGCTTGCAGAAACTCTGGTCTTAAAAGAGATCTGTTATCAACTATGTTCTTAAAGGAACTTCAAAAAAAAATCACATAATTTTGTTTAAAAGTAAACCACCCTTATAAAGGAAGAGGAAACAAATCAACCACTGGACCATGTTTCTCTTTATATTTTTACCCACACTCATCATGCAAACCATGCTGGCAGCTTTCCCAGATTCTTAGCACTGCCTTGACACTCTTTTCTCTCCTCCTGGTGTAACAGCCCTATTTGAAGTATTACTTTTAGAATACCTCCTTCTTTTCAACCCAGGAGGAAAACAGATTCACCCTTTCTGGTCACCAAAAACATAATCAATAGTGTACTAGGATATACCTGTATTTCAGTATCAGGGCCCTTAAAAAGGAGATTAATTTGAGAATTACTCAATAACTATCCTATGAACAAAACTGTAAACAGATTTACTAAGCAATTAAACTTCACATTTTAGACAAATTGTAGCTATTTCTCATTGGATTTCCTACAAAGTTTTCTTTATTAAACTGTAGGTAAGAGTTTCAAAGACAGAGAGAACCTATCACATTTCATTTTCAATTTTTTGTCATATTCCTTTTGCCTAATAATCCTCTTCTTAAGAGTTTCACATTGGTTTTATTGAAGTCAAGGCTAAGCTGATATTACTTAGCTACTTCTCTCTAAATTGTGCCGTATACCGTTGAGAGGCTTCAGATACCCAGTCTGAGAAACTCAGTATTCAAGACATCTAGTATCACCAGGATGGTCTTTTCTGCAAAACCTTCTACCATGCCTTGTTTTTCTTGCTTGCTTTTTCTTTCTGGACTTTCATTCTCTGTTTGTTGCATTTCTCTAGTAATGCAGCTACAGTTCATTTATTCCAATCATCTTTCTTGATGTGTAATAGTCCCTTGGGTGAATATATGACTATTTTTTTGTTGTTATCCTATTGATAGGCACAGATTGGTTCCATATGGGGGCTCTTACAAACAGTGCTGCTAGGAACTTCCTTGCACATGTAGTTTATTGAGGATTTTTGCTTGGGAGTAGAATTGCTGAGCCATGAGGGTATGCCTGTCTTACTAGATAATGCCAAACTATTTTCCAAAATGATAGTTCCAAACAATTGATGGAGCCAGGCTGCATGTCAGGCTCTGAGCCGACCCTGTGGCCAGCAAAATACATTCACCTCTCTTCCCTGACAGTGTAGCAATGCTTACTTACATTCTACTGGGAAGAGTGGATCAGTCATCGTCCAAATAAATAAGAACCCCAAATGGAGAGACTCCTATCTCTTCTCTCTCTCTCTCTGTCTCTCTCTCTCTCTCTCTGTCTCTCTCTCTCTCTCTCTGTCTCTCTCTCTCTCTCTCTCTCTCTGTCTCTCTCTCTCTCTCTGTCTCTCTCTCTCTCTCTCTCTCTCTCTCTCTGTCTCTCTCTCTCTCTCTCTGTCTCTCTCTCTCTCTCTCTCAAACACACACACACACACACACTCTGCTCACTTTCTGCCTCCCTAGTGCTGTCAGCTATTGTACAGAAGCTGCACATTCCCTGCTGTGTTTTCAAACGTGAGGTAGTTATTCATCCACTCCTCAAGAAGCCTCTTCTTTGCTTTGAAAAGGATTGCCTTCGGGAGGGTATCTCTAAGACTGTATAACTATTTTAGGAGGCTAAGTCAACAATTCAGCTAGTAGTGACTGGGTACCTACTAGAGGCCAGTTGTCTTTTTCTCTGCCCTCAGGGACCTTAGATTTTAATGAGGCGGTAGGGTGGGGACAAGCTAGTCAAAAGCAAACTACTATTTCAGCTCCCCTTATAAAAAACAAACCAACAAACAAATCCTCAGGTTTTTTAGCCTTTTTTCCAGCTAAAGCAGGCATGAAAGGCTGGTGCTTTAAGCAAAATATCTTGGTACCACTATCTAAGTTGCTGTCTGTAAGGGACTTGTATTAGGAGCACTCAAAATGTTTCACCCTTACTCATTCATTCAACAGATGTTTTTGTGAGTTGCTGCTATGTGCAAGGCACTGTTCTGGCACCCTGCCCTTTCAGAGCTTACATTCTAGTAAACATGAATTTCCACTGGGTTCTCTCATTGCTTCTCCAGATACTGTTCTTGCCTGATGTTGCCTTAATTGCCCCAAATCCCAATTATATTATTGGCCTGTCCTAGGCCCTAGATAAAAATTTCCTCTTCCACACAGTGCACGCTTGCTCTTAGTCACAAAATGACACCAGCTGCCTGGATGTATTTGCACCATATATGTCTATGACTTCCTTAGGTCTCCCAGACATTGGTCCAAAGTAGTGATAATTACTATTTAAAATATCGTTACAGTTTAGAAAATGCTTTTTCAGGCCAGGTGCAGTGGCTCACACCTGTAATCCTAGCACTTTGGAAAGCTAAGACAGCCACAAAACTTGAGCCCAGGAGTTCAAGACCAACCTAGGCAACATGGAAAAACCCCATCTCTACAAAAAATTAAAAAATTAGCGGGGCATGGTGGTGTATGTCTATGGTCTCAGCTACTCAGGAGGCTGAGGTGGGAGGATTGCCTGATCCCAGGAGGTAGAGATTGCAATGAGCCAAGATCGTACCACTGCACTCCAGCCTGGGCTACAGAGGGAGACTCTGTCTCAAAATAAGAAAGAAAGAAAGAAAGAAAGAAAGA